>JAECUM010004103.1:0-88074 GCA_016617855.1 Megalonaias nervosa | reverse complement strand
AAAGCGCTTTCCGTTACGGATCACTGCCATCTCACCTCTGTCTGCGTGGGTTCGAGTCTAGGATTCGGCGAATGTGGATATGCGAGAAAGCTTGCCAGTAGCTTCTCGTGGGTCGGTGGTTGTTTCCGGGGATTTCCCGGTTTCTTCCTCCACCATTAATACTGGCCGCCATGTATAGCCTATCGTGTGCTGAAAAATGGCGTTAAGCCCCACAACAACAACAACAACAACAACATTCTTGTCTTATGATCACTTTCGGGAATTAATTACAGTTATGTTCAGATACAATCTGAGAGGAATTATTTATTTAAATTATTTATTGGAATTACAAAAGTGTTCATTGGCTTTTTGGCCTAAACACAATGGACGTATTGAGAACTCATTCAAAGGACATTCTGGATTGCATCATTTTGGTACATCAGGACATTCAAGACTATTGGAATTAATTGCGAACATTCAATACTTTAGACTTGTGATAAGGACTTTTAGAATCATTTGGGACTTGATTCACAATACTGTTAAGTGTCTCCTAAATTTTCACTTTGCAACTTAAAGAAATGAATTGTTTGCTGAATGTTACTAAACATTTTGGATTTTTCTGTTACATGGTTTAGGACCATAGATTCGTAACAAAGTTTTCCAAATATGGGCAGTGGCATTTCTCCAAATATATTGACAAGCCCCGTCATATGAATGGTAGTATGTACAGCGGCATTTATACAGACAGTGAAGGCTATTTGTGAAAAATTGCATCGCACTTAGAGATTGACCTAAAAAAATCCGTATATGAACTGTCATGGTTTTTGTAATATTGCACCAGGGAGGGCGAACAGACCAAATTTATTTGCGAAAATAAAGCTTCCTACGGAGAGTGAAAAAATAAAAGCGTCAATAACGCTAAGTAGCGGAGGGTGAACAGACCAAATTTATTTCCAAAAATAAAGCTTCCTACGGAGGGTGAAAAATACAAGCGTCAATGAAACCTCTAACCGGGTTATTTTTTTTGCGTGTCAAATATATTTACCCGGTGTCGTCCTCTCTCTGCTGCTGCCGTGTGTGGTAAAAAAAGTAACGGTTAGGTGGCGTAATTAAATCATTATTATATCAATAATAACGCTAAACATGAAATCTTGTACAGCTAAACTAGCTCGACAGCGACTAGAGGCAATTAAGAATATCTTCCCGCCGTGATTACTGTCAAACAACAACTATAAGCGCGTCACGAATCTCAGGTGGAATTTACAGAAGGTACAGAACAGTTATTTAACCAATTGTCGAACCAACCAAGAAAATTGTTGCAGCAACCGAGGCAGCACAAAAGCTCTTGAAATATTGCCTGTTAAAATTGCTGGCCGTCTTCGAACAACTCGACCACCATCCCGGCAAGTTCAACCACAACCTGAAGTTCAACCATAAACTCCGCCAAAACTTAGAACTAACATTACAGATAAATGTCCGCCTGAAGATATTGCCGCTATCAATAACCCAGACCAAATAATTAAAATTGCCGCGTTTGGATATCATGTTAGAGAAAGGTATGTAAAAACTGAATTGTTAAAACTCTGAAATCTGCCGATTGGGTTAAGGATGTATATCGTGTCACTGCTAATATTCCGCAGGTCAGAAATGAGGAAAATGTTAATCAGTTTAGTATTTTTAACAAGGCAGTATATGAGTATATTAAGCAAGGAAAAAGAAAAATGGTATGATGCAGATCCTGGCCCCGGTGCCACTGGAAGTGGTATTGCCATTCAAGGACGTGGCCTTGATAAACTTTGTTACAATAACATCCTTGCCGATGTTGAACGACTAGAAATTCTGATTGGTGGAAAACATCATTAATGAAGCAGCTGCTATTTGTCAGAGATTATTTACAGGCGTTATCATGGACATTAATGTTTATCGGTCCCTCACTGATTAAATCGTTGATAATTATCGAAGTGATTGAGGGTATGCAATTAGATCAGTGACAAGAAGATAAGATGATCATACATAATGCTCAACGTGTCCGTGTAATGGTGAGGGTGATAAATTTGCGATTACCAACATACAAAATGATCTACGGTGACGGATTCGGTGATGTTGTTCAGGATCTATTTAGAAGGATAGCCCCAAAAGCAATACCTATTGCAAAGCAACGGGGAATGAAAGCTATTGACGTTGTTCGTGATAACGGTATCGGTGCTGTTGGTGATCTTGCTAGTAAAACATTCTCATCAGTCAGGGATAGACTAACACAATTAATACACAGATCGCCAGCGGTTCGACCTCAGCCAGCAAAATTACCCAGCACTGAAGTTATGCCTGCAAATAAGTAAAGTAATAAATCAAGCTGCAAATCAAAAACTAGCAGAGTTGGCTGGTGTATCCCTGTCAGAAAAAGAAAAAATATAGCTGCAAGTTTGATAGCGGGAAACGGTTTTCGTGTTAGACGATAACAAATATAATAAAATGTTTAAACGTGTATCTGATCCAGCATTTTACATGGATGAGCCAATGTTCAAGGATGAATCCGTGCGAAATTATCAATATTACTCATACCGTGCTTGTGACCCCAAAGAACGAGGAAGACTTGAAACTGCAAGTTCAGGATACAAGTAAATATTTTCTACCGTCTGAAGCATTTATCGAAATCGAAGGTACAATCGTAAAGACCGATGATACAAATTTCGCAGCTGATGTCAGAATTGTTTTTTTTTTTTTTAACAATGGAGTTATGGCTGTTACGTATATGTAACTAAATTGCTTGTGTGTTAGTTTTAAAATTCTTTTTTATTTTATTTTTGTTTCATTACATTTTATTGTAATGATTATTGCAGGGATTCGAAATTCTTTTTCAGTAATTCTGTTTATCTAAGACGTAAAACGTATTACATTAGTAATATTTTTAGTTTACCTTGGTCCGCGGTAGTGTAAGCGCTACGCTGTTACGATTGGCTGTTTTCAAGGTCCTTTTCGGCCTACGTGTTAATCTGAATAAACTATGTTTTATTTTTAAATTTATTTTAGAGTGATAGTCTAGTTTTTAGATAGGGCTAGGTGCAATTTGGCATATATCTTATTGCGTATTTTAAGTGTTATTAGATCATGTAGTCTGTCTCGCGAGAACGGGATGATAATTCGGGTGAATATATAACCCTTTCTGAGCGCTCGTCAGTCAGTTGTATTCTTGATACCTAGAAGGCCGGATAGGTTATTTTATTGTTGAAACCAGATTGTTTTTTTAAATTCATTTGTGTTTGGAATTTAATAATTTATTCTCTGGAAAACCAAACGAGTGTACTGTTTTATAAATTCTGGGAGAAAGAAATTCAGTGAAAATTTATTCTGGAATTATTCGGAAACATAAACTGTGATTCAAATGAGGATTTGTTGATATTTTGTACAAGGACTACATCTGACGTCATCGCCTTCCATATTGGAACGTCGTCGAGATTCGAACTTGGATTCTAATAGAACTATTTAGTGATAAGACTTGTGTTTTTCATTCTTAGGATTAAATTTTGCATTATATTCACAAACCGTAAGTCCTATTTTCCAATTTTACATTGTTTTCTAGGGAAATAAATTATTTGGTTAAAATATACAAAGCTTGTTGTCTTCACTCTTTTCTCTTCTTATTATTATGAGCCTACACGTAACAGGATAAAACTGGGGGCTCGTCCGGGATATATGAATTTTGGTTAAATATTTCAGAAAATTGTTTTTTGAAATTTAAATTCCCCTGGTCTTTAAATCCCAAGTACTAGTTTACATTTTTATTTGAAATCTTAAGTGAAAACAACAGGCTTTCATTCACAATGTTATCAAAAGTGGAAATATTTCTTTCTAATCCAACTCAGGAACAGTTGGATAGTCTGAAAAAAGATGAGTTGCTTGGACTTGCCAGAAAGTGCGATCTTTCTGAAGCAAAATCTTCCTTAACGAAACAAGAAATTAAAAATATTTTGATCCAATATTTGGTGGGGAAAATATTTTTGATAAAAGTGTTTTGGCATCAGTCAGTAAGTCTATGACAGACACTGACATTAAGGTAATGGAACTAAAATTGAAATATAAGATGGAAGTAGAGTTAAGGAAGCTCGAGCTTCAGAAAGAAGAAAAAGAGAAACAAATGCAGTTGCAATTTGAAGAGAAGCAATTGCAATTGCAATTTGAAAAAGAGGAGAGAGAGAGAGAGACAGGAGAGGGAGAAAGATAAACAATTACAATCTGAGAAAGAGGAGAGAGAGAGACATGAGAGGGAGAAAGATAAACAAATGAAATTACAATTAGAAGAGAAGGAGAGAGAGAGAGAGACAGGAGAGGGAGAAAGACAAACAATTGCAATTTGAAGAGAAAGAGAGAGAGAGACAGGAGAGGGAGAAAGATAAACAGTTACAATTACAAAGAGAGAAGGATGAATGGGAATTTCAAATTAGAATGAAAGAATTTGAGCTGGCAAGTAAAAAGCATTTCCACTTCACATACAGATTCAAGTTTTGACATTACAAGAAATATCAGGTTAGTTCC
This sequence comes from Megalonaias nervosa, assembly GCA_016617855.1. Classification (NCBI taxonomy): domain Eukaryota; kingdom Metazoa; phylum Mollusca; class Bivalvia; order Unionida; family Unionidae; genus Megalonaias; species Megalonaias nervosa. The sequence goes on along the minus strand of JAECUM010004103.1, from coordinate 83,562 downwards.
CCCCATTTAGCGAAAAGGAAGTAGACAAATATTTTATTTATTTTGAAAAAGTTGCTGAAAATTTGAAATGGCCAAGGGAGCATTGGACTCAATTATTGCAATGTGTACTTTTCGGCAAAGCCCGAAATATCTATGCATCCCTGTCAGTACAACAGAGTTCTGATTATGATTTGGTTAAGGAGTGCATTTTAAAGGGTTATGTGTTAGTCCCTGAGGCTTATCGGCAAAAATTCAGAAACTTTAAAAAAGAAGCTGGACAGACTTATGTTGAATTTGCAAGAGAAAAAGAACAGTTATTTGAGAGATGGTGCTTAGCCCAGAAAGTTGAACATGATTATGAAAGTCTTGAACAACTTGTGTTACTTGAAGAGTTCAAGAATTGTGTTCCTAATGACATTAAGAATCATCTTGAAGAGCATAAGATTGACACCTTGGAAGATATTGCTCTTGCTGCCGATGAGTATTCCTTTACTCATAAAGTTCCTGTTGTAGGCAAATCATTCACTCAGCAGTCTACTGGTAGAAAGGTATTCCAGCCTAATACAACTCCTCCTAAAAATCAATCTAGTACAACTTCTAAAAATCAAGCTTCTGATAAACTTGATTCAAAATCCTTGTCTATTCCTACGTGTACCTATTGCAAGAAAAAAGGACACGTCATTTCTGATTGCTTCAAATTGAAATATAGGCATCAGAATCAAGACAGACCTATCCCAAATGCTCTTATTTCTAAGAGGTCAAGGTCATGGTTAATCCACTTGTAACTGACAAGCCTTCTTTGGATCAGAAAGTTGATCCTATTGAAAAAGAATACCCTGAGTTATACCCAGCTTGTGCAGTTACCAGGGCTATGTCCAAGAAAGCTCTTGAGAATGATTTTGATCAGGAAAATATTCCTTTAGCTGACATATGTATTGGTCAGGCTTTTGATGAGGTCACTTTCACTTCTAATTTGGATCAATCAAAAGGTATTGATCACAGTGATCCTCTTTTAAATACTCATTCTCTTTTATCTAATCAGGGTGACAAACGACAATCACTTGTCGTCGAACAGGAAAAGATCCTGAGATCTCCTGTTTGTTTCAGAGGGCCATTAGTGAAACTGAAGCTACTGAAGTACCTGTCTGTTATTTCATTAAAAATGGAATTCTTATGAGAAAATGGAGACCTCCCGATGTACCTGCTAATGACGAAGGGTCAGTGAACTATCAGATTGTAGTTCCAAAATCTTACAGACAGGAAATACTTAGTTTGGCCCATGAAACTCCTCTGGCTGGTCATTTAGGGATAAATAAAACTTATAAGAAAATCTTGACTCACTTTTATTGGCCAAAAATCAAAAGTGATGTTTGTAAATTTTGTAGATCTTGTCATACTTGTCAAATGGTAGGAAAACTCAATCAGAAGATACCTAAGGCTCATCTGCAACCAATTCCTGCATTTGACAAACCGTTTAGCAGAATTATCGTAGATAGTGTTGGTGCCTTACCTAAGACCAAGTCAGGCAACCAATATTTGTTGACCATTATATGAGCGTAAACAAAATTCCCAGAGGCAATTCCTTTGAGGAATATTATAGTAAAAGCTTTGATAAAGCTTTTTACTCAATTTGACCTTCCCAAATCTGTCCCATCAGGTCAAAGGTCAAATTTCATGTCTGGAATTTTCCAGCTTGTTATGCTTGAATTTGGCACTCAGCAATTGAAGTCAAAAGTGAAACTATGGTTTCACAAAACTTTACCTGAGAGAACATTTGAGTCCTGTAATTGAGTTCATTCTCTCTTGCTCATTCTTCAAAATTTTCTTCAAATTAGATTTTACGGTCCTTACAAAGTAAAGAAGAAAATGAATGAGTTAAATTATAATAATAGTACTCTGGTCTAAATAAATTAATGGAGTACTAGTATATTGAAAGAGATAGCCAAGTAAATCATACAATTAATTTAGTTGTACTTGTCCCACAAACTGTGGATATAAGTGAAGAAATTCAATTGGACACCGTTGATCTTGCAGCAACAAATCTTCGGAATTCGGAGATTATGAAAAATCTAGACCAGAAACTTTTACATTTGCAACAACAAGAAAGAAATGAACTTAAACAGTTATTATTTGAATATGAGCACTTGTTTCCGGATATTCCTACGAGGACAAACAAAATTTTTCATGACGTTGAAATTATAGATTCAAAACCTGTGAAACAACACCCATACAGGATGAACCCTCTCAAACAGGAATACTTGAAAAAGGAAATTCAGTATTTGCTGGAGAACTATTTCATAGAGCCCAGTAAAAGTGATTGGAGTTCATCATGCATACTTTTTTTTGTTCCGAAACAGGATAAAACTTTCCATATGTGCACTGATTATAGGAATGTGAACAGTGTGACAAAAACACTCATTTCCATTACCAAGAATCGATGATTGTATTGATAAAATTGGAAATGCCAAGTACGTCACCAAATTTGACCTTCTTAAAGGATTTTGGCAAATTCCACTTACGGAAAGAGCGAAAAAAATTTCGGCATTTGTGACTCCAGATGGACTCTATCAACATAAAGTAATGCCGTCTGGGATGAAGGGTTCCCCAAGTACGTTTCAACGCTTGAAGAATATGATTACCTCTGGTCTTGATAATTGTGATGCTTATATTGATGATGTCATCATCTACAACGACACCTGGAAAGGACATCTAGCCATGATTCGGAAATTCTTTGAAAGACTCACTGATGCTAATTTGACAATCAATTTATCTAAAAGTGAGTTCTGCCATGCTTGTGTAACTTTTCTAGGACATATTGTGGGACATGGTCAAGTTAAACCTATTGATGCTAAGGTCAAGGCTATCTCTGATTTTCCTGTGCCTGTCAGTAAAAAGCAATTAATGCAATTTCTGGGTATGGCTGGATACTATCAAAAGTTTTGTTCCAATTTTTCTAATATTGCTGAACCTCTGACAAATTTATTAAGTAAGAGAAACAAGTTTCTCTGGACCAAAAAATGTCAGGAAGCTTTCGATAGGTTAAAAGCCATACTCAAAAGTGAACCGGTTCTAACAGCTCCAAATTTCAATCAGTCTTTTAAACTATCTGTGGATGCAAGTGATGTTGGGGTTGGAGCAGTATTGATTCAAGAAGACAGAAATGGTATTGATCATCCAGTGTGCTATTTCTCTAAGAAATTAAATAAGCACCAAAGAAATTACTCAACAATCGACAAGGAATGTTTGGCTTTAATATTGGCATTACAACATTTTGAAGTTTATATTAGCTCGGCTCCTTCTTTGGTTGTTGTGCATAGTGATCACAACCCCCTTACTTTCATCGACAAGATGAAAAATAAAAATCAAAGAGTATTAAGGTGGAGTTTGTTTTTGCAAGAGTATAATCTCAACATCAGGCACATCCAAGGAAAAGACAATTTGATTGCAGATGCACTTTCCTGTGTATAGAAATATTATTTCATATACACTTTATATAATTCATAAGAATTTTCTTATGTAATTTTGTTTGCCTCATGTATAATTTACATATGGTAAAAAGAAAGCTTTATTATATAAATCTTTCTTTTTTCTTTATGGGGGGAAGTGTTACGTATATGTAATTAAATTGCTTGTGTGTTAGTTTTGAAATTCTTTTTTATTTTATTTTTGTTTCATTACATTTTATTGTAATGATTATTGCAGGGATTCGAAATTCTTTTTCAGTAATTCTGTTTGTCTAAGACGTAAAACGTATTACATTAGTAATATTTTTAGTTTACATTGGTCCGTGGTAGTGTAAGCGCTACGCTAATACGATTGGCTGTTTTCAAGGTCCTTTTCAGCCTACGTGTTAATCTGAATAAACAATGTTTTATTTTTAATTTTATTTTAGAGTGATAGTCTAGTTAGGGTTACGTGCAATTTGGCAAATATCTTATTGCGTGTTTCAAGTGTTAGGAGACCTCATAGTCTGTCTCGCAAGAACGGGATGATAATTCAAGTGAATATATAACCCTTTCTAAGTGCTCGTCAGTCAGTTGTATTCTTGATACCTAGACGGTCAGATAGGTTATTTTATTGTTGAAACCAGATTGTTTTTGAAATTCATTTGTGTTTGGAATTTAATAATTTATTCTCTAGAAAACCAAACGAGTGTACTGTTTTATAAATTCTGGGAGAAGGAAATTCAGTGAAAATTTATTCTGGAATTTTTTGGAAACATAAACTTTGATTCAATTGAGGAATTGTTGATATCTGTACAAGGACCACATCTGACGTCATCACCTTCCATTTTGGTACATCGTCCATATTCGAACCTGGATTCTAATAGAACTATTTAGTGATAGGACTTGTATTTTTTCATTCTTAGGATTAAATTTTGGATTATATTCATAAACCATAAGTCCTATTTTCCAATTTTTACATTGTTTTCTAGGGAAATAAATTATTTTGTTAAAATATACAAAGCTTGTTGTCTTCACACTTTTCTTCTGTTACATTTGTACGAGCCTACACGTAACACCATAAAGTGAATTTTTCATGTGAATTCACATGTGAAATTGTCATTTTTTAAATTGTGTTAGCATTAATTTAAACACTGTCTTAATTAATGTCTCTTATATAATTTACCTAGAATATGTAGGTGATATGAATTCTTCAGGAGAATAACTGCTTTCCATGACTAGCCATCTGCAAAATATAATACAAGATATATTTTCATGGTAAAATTAAATTAATTTTTTAACTGAATCTGAAAGCATAAACATAGCATTAGGTTTCTATGAATAATTCGGAATGATGAATAACTTCTCCCGACTTGTTTATAAACTACATTAGAAACAAATTACTAAAAGTTGATAAATAGCAACTGCATGAAATAGATAAAAGTTATATAGAAAGAAATAGAATCAGAAAAAGAAAGAGACAGTCAAATACAAGAGTGGTATACCATATATTTATACAAAAAGGTTGGACTTTATTTGCAGATGGAAAGAAAGAGTGATGAAACATCTGAGTGTCATTTTACCAGATATAGGAATTAATGAAATCCAATACATGCTGCAAACCACTGTTATTGCAGGAACTAGCATGTAACTTTAAAAGCAAAACTAAAAGAAGTACCAGGAAAGATTAATCAATTACCTTCAAGTGTCCTTATTGCATATGGGTCCAATTTCTACTGCAATCTACACCAAACCTGTCTCTGTAAGTGCTAAAATGTCAGGTCTTCATTATTATGAGAAAATTCTATCTACCCATATTTTTTTTTACCATGATTGATACAGAAATTAAATATTGCAAAGCAAGATAGAATTATGTAAGTGTTTTCACTTACATCACACTCTGATATAGAGATTCTGCCAGTATTTTATCTAAATTTTATCTTCCTCCTTGTCACAAAAATAAGGGGGAAGAACAAGAAAATGGAGGGAATGGAGGAAACTGCTACAGTTCAATATTTACCTACACTTCCATCTCTCTCTCTTCCTGCTCCATTCTGTTAGAGCCTCATTGAAATAAAAATCTTTAAAAGATGTTGCCTCTAGTTGTATAAGCATTAATATGTTAACTCTGTTGTTTCTCAGCTCAATCTGTTCCTTATCTGTGTATGAAAAGTGTTCAGTATTTAGAACCCCTTTCACAATCTGCAATTGGAATGGGCGCATACATAGCCAACTTAGTGAGCTGGAAAAACCAGAGAAACTGTTATTTATGGTTGTTATGTACAATTTTCCACAGCTCACAGGTATTATCTTTCAAGTACTTCTACTCCAAAATAACATTTTTCACTAATGTAAGCTCAGCAAATGTTTCCCATTCTTGAATCAGTGCTTTACTGACTACTGTGACAGATTTACTGTTCCATAATGCTTCATTCGGATTTTAAGTCCATTAATGCCATAGTCTGCTTGTTCAGACAGATATTTTGGTGAAATAAATATCTTTACTTTCTAATTTCATTTTTTTTATTCTTGTTTATTAAATTTACCTTAACCCTTATAAGGGCTCTTTGGTTTTGTAGCACAATACCCCCTCAGGGCTAAACTGTTTGAGAAAAAAATGAAAATTGCTCTCTACCTTCAAACTGTCTATTTTACTTTGGCTTGTTATTTCTTGCTGTTCTACATTTAATTTTGAAACATGGAGGTGGGAGGGGTAACCAGCATGCCATCTGTTTTTGTCCATCCAGCATGTATATTGGACTCTTATTTTTCACCATTTTCAGGTTGAAAATCACTCACTGGTATTTCCTTCAACACTTTCCCAGCTCCAAATATCTGATATACTTCATAGCTTTAAAAATAAATTGCCTTCATCACTATCATCAGCCAGTATTTGCTGAATCACATCATCATTAACACTTTAACTACGCTGGGAATCAGAAATTTTGTATTCTAGTTAGTGGGTATCATAAATGTGCATATGAAAAACTTCCTTGATGCAAGGTTCAACTATGACAGAATGCTTGCTCCAGGGCCCAATGTGTCAATCAGATTTAGTTTAACAACCATTCATGTCAAGACAAAGAACTCAGCTGTGTAAACAGCTATGAAAAAAGATATGTTGTGCCAAGCGCTATGATACTTCTATTGGTGTTACTTATGTCATGACAAAAAGTTTAACGGTGAAAGGCTGAATAAAAATTGTATACTGCGCAGAGCACATTTTCATATGCATGACACTGAACTAAATTGCAGGAGTTCTTATGCATCACTGGTCTCCAAATTTTACACAATCACGTGCCCTGGCAGCACCTCTGTTGATATGCTTAAGTACAGCAAATCAGACTTTTATAAATATCAATTCCTTTTGAATTCCATTCAGACTGTACATAAATAAATAATTTGAAAACGTAAATGAGAGGGATATTTAATAAAAACAAAACTATATTCACATTTTGTTCTGAGTCATGGGGAAAAAAGCTAATTTGCTATGGTGTATAAATCTTCTTGAGCCTTACAACCTCAATGTATCCCTATGCCACATCAAAACTTGTCCTTTCTGTCAACTCAGAAAACAACAATGCAGATTTGCATAGTTAGCAGGTTCACCTAGTCAAAGAGTACAGCCAACTGCAAATAACACAGACCTAGAGCTGAAATCGTCTAATGTGCTGACAGATTAGGGTCCATGCCATTCACTAGAAATCAATGATGGAATGAACAGAGTAGACTTAAACATTATACAACAGCTGATCTGAGTTGATGCTGTTTTTCAGTTGGATGTGCATGAAAAAATATGCTGGAGATCTTACATAACATGCTAAGTTTTTATCCATAACCATCTCTTACTTGCAGTCTATCCTCTGTCCTGCAGTTGTGATAATGCCTTGACATCTGAAATGACAAATTCAAACAGTATGAGTTCATTACCTCATAATCAAACAACTATTGTGAGCCCATCAATTTCCAATTTGTGTGAATTTTGCGGTTACTATGAACCACAAATTTAAAGACTGAACAAACACTTGACAGTGTATCCCCTAGGGGTGCAAGACTGAGAGTCAAAAATCTCCTTGGTGTAAAAACTGGGGGTCAGAGAGAGTAAAAAACAAACTTTGGTATCAAAACTGGGGGTCAAATTAAAAATTTGGGGGTCTCTGAAGGGCAAATGAGGGTAAAGGGAAACACTGACTTTATCCTTCTGTGCCAACAACCGGGTCACTAATTTGTAAGTACCTACATTAAATTTTTTCACAAAACTACAAATTATTAATACCCATGACAATAAACGAATTCTCAGTAACCAAACTGCTACAATACAAACAGTTGGATAAGGTCTTAATGTTGACTTCGTTTAAATTTAGCTCTTAACTGCAACTAATATAATGAGTATTTCTCCTATGATATGCCCAGGGGGCCAGCCTCCCATGATATGTCCAGGAGGCCAGCCTCCCATGACAGAAACAAGGATATGCCCAGGGGGCCAGCCTCCCATGACAGAAACAAGGATATGTCCAGGGGGCCAGCCTCCCATGGTATGTCCAGGAGGCCAGCCTCCCATGACAGAAACAAGGATATGCCCAGGGGGCCAGCCTCCAATGATATTCAATGAAGACAGCCTCCCATGATTTGCACATGAAGACAGCCTCATACTTATTCTGAACAATGAGTAGGCTTGTTATGAGACACAATTTTCTTCATTAGAAATTATCCACATATTGTTTAAGATGTGCTTATCACCAAGTCTGGGCTTAACATGGCAGAATTACAGATGTGACAATGATTTGTGAAGACAGAATTTTGATTGAATCAATGCTCTTAGTTGACTGCATTCTCGACAAGTTCAGAACTATTTTGAACCCAATGAAGGACTTAATTACTTGTATCAAGTAAATTTTAAAATAAAATTTGCAGCCGTTATGGACAAATTGACTTCTCCTATGAGATGCAAAAAGGTACATGCAGAATTTAATTTGTTTTCTTACCTTCCCTCTTTGTTCAGGATTATCTGGCTGGCTGTAAAGTGAAGGCAGTAAACTCCACCAAATACTGCACACATTCTTGGGAAGAAACAATATGAAAAAATATTGATTTATTAGCAAATAACACAAAATATTGGACCTTTAAAGATAATCACATATAATACTTAATATGTACAAGTAATATTAATCACACAACCTTCCTATTCATCAGTGTTTTAACATCACCTCATAGTTAACACATTACAGGGTGTGATATAACACCCAGAAATTTCAAATATCAATGTTACTGATACATGCAAAGTCTATACAGTTCATTTATTATACAATTTATGAAACTCACTGAATGACATTATATGCAATATATTCACTGTATTATTCATAAACCATATATCTCTTCAACAATCATATAGGAACCTCTATAAATTTCACTGCATAATTTGTATTTATCTTACATATTTAAAGTGGATTACACATACCTGCAGAAGCTTTGTGGTAGCTCCCCACTTCCATATAATGACCAAAGAAAAGCTGTGTTACCATAACGACCAAGTGATTGCAGGAATTTCTTTGTTTTCCTCAAACCCTAGGGAAAAAACAATAACCATACTGAAGAAACAAAATCTGCTTGTTGTTTTATACAGGAATATTGTCTTTCTAATAAACACCAAATTTAAAAGAAGACACCTATTTTTGTTAAGCCTGCTCTTTATTCAGCCAAGTAAAAAAACTTTAACATTGAGGTTAATTAAGGGAATGAATGGATGGATGGATGAACAGAGAGAGACAGACACTGATGCCAAAGTGATCACTAAGTTAAGTTTCTGGCAGGGGAGGCTAAAAAATAAAAATACTGTCTTGAGGATAAAATATAATAACTCAAATAAGAACTTACTTTCAATGTTGTTAAATTATCACACTTAGCAAAAGAGATACCAAGGAAAATATACATGTACTATTACTGCTGTATATTTCAGAATGACACATAATAGCAAGCGGAGATATGCATCACATTCTAAAAGCAATGGTAACAACAGCTTACTCAGCAATTTTAAGGTGCTATGTTAAAATGTTCAAACATAAGATTTGCTACATCAACTACAGTCCTTGTAACTGAAACTTTTGGATAATACTGCTATATATCTAAAGGCTTGACCCTTGTATGCTTAAAGGTCTACTAGTGTGCTCACAACTTTCTTTTATATGACAAATTTATTCTTCTAGATGTGATTTTTAAAGGTATTATGTCAAATACCTCATCATTAATGAAAATAATGACCAAAAAACATCGATCTTTTATAGCACAAGGAAAAACGCTCCTAGCCGATTTCGCGCTTGGCAATTTCCGTAAGACAAAGTGGAAATGACGTGCTGTAGGGAACTGTGCATTTCTACTTTCATTGTTAGTTGCATTCAATAGATGGTACCATGCGTTATCCGACCAGTGACTGGCGAGATAGTCTGCAGTGACCATTTGAGAGACTATGATTTCGATACCGTCTATAAAATTAGAGTCACTTGGTATTCTGACCATCAGACGACTCCTGCCAAATGCTGTACCAAGCGTGTTTTCTCACCAGATAACTGAGTCCGTTAACACCAGATCAACAAAAACCAAGGGTTATGGCAGGGCTTACAACATGTAGACTGAGAGAAGCTTGTACAGAAATGAGAGCTAGCAAAGGTAAAAGATTTATACATCTTTATCTTGCTATATTATTGGTTGTCAGCCCCTACCCCTCGCCACAAATATACCTAGCAAAAAAACGATCAATGGGAGAGGGCGATTTTAGTAGGAGTGTGTTTTCAAACCAAAATAGCCCCACCCCTACCCCCGAAAATGAATCCTGCCTTACCATGACGAGCATATGTGTGTGTGTGTGTGTGTGTGTGTGTGTGTGTGTGTGTGTGTGTGTGTGTGTGTGTGTGTGTGTGTGTGTGTGTGTGTGTGTGTGTGTGTGTAACCCTTGGATTTTAGTTTTGCCCACTCCCCCATTATTTCCCCCCCCCTGAAAAAATTAATTTGCATGCCCATTCTTATTTCATGCCTGTTCAACAATATTAATAATGACAAAACAAGTTTTCTGCTAAAGACAAAATGTTGTGAATACTTGATGTATTGATTGTGTTTAATTGTAACGGCTAATTACCCCTTTGTGTTGAGGCACTGGGAGTAAATTACTTTGTTTGCCAGAATATACACAGCTGTGTCAATGGATGACGGTCTAGGTTAGAGTCAAACCCACAATCCATTGCTTATGAGTGTGAATACTAATGTCCATTCAATGTGGAGAGTATAGTATTATTATTCACAATATGTACAGAACCAAAGTTAAAACGAATTTTTTTAAAATACTTTAATGCTGTCGGTGTAAAGATTTTACCTTCTAATGCTGCTCTAATTATATATTTAGGCACTGAATGAGAATTTTGAGAACCGGCACCTGGAAGATAATGCACTAGAGAGAACTGAAGACAGTAGATGGTGTGACATATCCTGTGGTGCATCTTAATGTCACAGTGAACTTCCATTCATTCCCTGTTTACATGGTTTGTATAGCTTCATAGTTGATATGGATTCCTAAGGCCTCATAAATTGTATCAGCATATGAGTCAATAATTAAGTTATGTAATTTTTTTATTGCGGAGAAACTACAGTGTATTGGTAATATGTCAAGCTTTATGATCAACCCTTAGTTGTAAAAGTAAGCAAAAAGGTTTGGTGCATTTGTTAATTATTATTCAGACATGCAAAAGACTTCATGTGTGACTACCATATCTACTGCAAAGGCATGAAACACATTTTTCATACTCTTATTACAAGGACTAAATACACCATCATGCAGTATTGCTGTTCAATGTCAGACTGATAGGATATTTAAGAAAAAACAAACCAGCTGTTGAAACATTGTAGTAACTAAACTCAGTATGATTATGTAAGCATTTGACTCGGTAGACCAAGCACTTGTGAACTTGTTATTATTTAACAATGATACATTTTAAATGATACACATATTCATGAGAAATCCTCATCTGTATGAAACCCACAATAATCAGAATATACGTCTACAATTTCACCTACTATATAGGTTGTGAAGTAAATGTCCAGCAAGTAAAGAGAAGCAAAGGCATTGCAAACTTTCATGTGCTTGTCAAAATTCATACATGACACTCATGCAAGAAATTGAGCTTACTTTTTCAATGTTACTCATGCATAAAGTCCATTTTTTAAATGTTGGTAAACACATTTACGCTATGTACAGATGATGTCACATTTCAAGAAATGGAATTATTGTTAATTTTGATCAACACCTTTTTTTCTTTCTTTTCTTCAGAACAATCAAGTGAAGAGTAGTTATGACATGGAGAAAGAGGGACTTTCTATAGCCATAAAAAACTGCAGAACCACAGTGTGGAGGTGGACACTATTATTACAGACAGGCATGTTCAGGTACAGAAATGGATCAGAGAGAATATGAGAGTTACACACTGTTATGATGTGTGACATATAGCCAAGGGTATGTAGATATTGTAATTTTTCCTACACTGAATGATACCATTTGATAAAACTTGAATAAAAGCACATAAAGTAATATAACAGTTCTATGTTTAAAGTTATATTAAAGTTGGACCGTGAACATATCACTAGGAATACAGTCAGCCTCCTCCTCCCCGGCCCTGTACATACACACACAGAAGGGAGAAACTAACTAAAGCAAAGTAACTCGAACTTGAAAGATTTTAATCAAAACAAAGGTAACACAGTCTTTTTTGTAGCACATACTCAAAATCATATTGCAACAAAAATTATTATTATTATTATTATTCATTCATTCATTAAACTATGATTTATATGTATGTTAAATTGAATACTAATTAAGTCTTGTTTCCAATTCCATTAATTCTCTTTGGTAAATTGTCAGTATGAATATAGGCAGTGGATGACATTTTTCAGTTTCTAGAATTACTGGGGTAACAATTTTTTTTCAGACTATGTTGAAGAATTGATGGCAGTGCTGAAGGAAGTGGTCAGGAAGCCGTAGTCAGTTGATAGACAGTTATTGCCACCTCTACACAGCCAAGTATCTATTATGACTGAAAATAGAATATACAGCAAATTTTTAAATTTGAATAAAGTTATGTTATTTCATGTATCCCGGTTTTCTGTTACTTATTTCATGTTTTCAGAGTCAAGGCTTATAGCATAAAATTATGTTTTACTACAACTAGTATTAGGAAGCTAAATGGATCAAATGTGAACATGAACAGACAGCAATATGTTTTTAATGTCATAGTATAGAATCTGTTGAAGAAATGAAATTATAGAGGATAAAAAGAATTTTTCATGAGAATTTCCAAGATAATGAATGAATGATTTTAGCATGATCTTTTATCAAAATGAAATGTTTGGGTAAAAATTCCACACTCAAGTAAAGTGATAGCACTGATATATTTTGTTAATAAAGGAGGGATTTTATGAAAAGGAATTGTAAGCATAATTTTCACATGCATATAAAGCAATCACTTGTTCCAAAATTGACCCTCATAGTGGCACCATAACTACTGTAAGAATATTTTTCCTACAAGTGTTCATGTACTTGGACAGAATTTCCTTGCAATTTCCATATTGCTGAATGTAGGCACAGTATGCTGCTTCCAGGACATATTCATCCAAGCAAACTTTATGAAATCTTGGATGATCAATGATACAATCCACCTTGACCTCCTCAGTCTTATTCAAAATCATAATCTCTTTACAGCATCTACACTTCTCGACTAATTCTTTACTGCTGCAATTTCCACAGGTACACCAATATTCATGGTAAATACACTCCATCATTCATTATTGTGTTAGATAGCAAACTTGTGGGTAAAATGCATGAGAAGTTCTTGCATGTTAAAGTATGATATATATGTATATGTGATGCATGGTGAGACTTTTGTTCTTCCTTTTGTGCTACAATAACATAACAATAATTAGCAATGTATTGTTATTATTATTATTATTATTATTATTATTATCAAGATTTGTTTCCCCATAAACCTGTATACTTCCTTTGCCATTAGTATTATACACCTAGAGCCACAAAGAAAATATATGCTTGTTGAACATCTGGATACAACACCAGGTCTATGATTACTTTTTCTTTTTAATAAAATTCTTCAATTTTACTGTCTGTGGAAGGTAGTAAACAATCACACCCAAAGGACATTTGGGGTCTGCATTTCATCACGGTTTAAAAGAACAAACTTGTCATAAAGTTAATAGAGTATTTATTTCTACACCTCTCACAGTCTGAGCGTAAGTGTTTAACTTTTAACACCACTAGTTGTTGATGAACCACACCCACATGACAATCTGCTCTGAAGACATCCAAGTTTCGCCCAAATTCATGCCCTTCTCTTTTCATTATGAAAATGAAATAACATTAACGGAAAAATGACAATAATAATAATAATAATAATAATAATAATAATTGCCATAATGATAATAGTAATTACCAGAATGAATAGCCCAAGCGCTACTCAGCCTCATTATGCCCTATGTCCTCTTTAGGGTTCCTGTCCATGTTCTCGTCTTGTTCAGGTTTAAATTGGTACTGTTTAACCTCAGCAAGCAGAATTTTCTTAAGATTCATTATGTTCGCCATCTTCTAGGAGTTCACCTTCCTCACATGACGAAAAGAAGCATGACAAATTTGCCATAAATTTGCTTGAATCGTCACTAAATTCAGCCATCATCACCACATATGCTAAACTTGAGGGACTTCCCGACAGTACATCACATCTGGAAATCCTATTCTCATCAGAAGTATACAAATATTTCCGGAGCGTTTTCCGTAAAACATCGATAAATGCACACATAATCTCCATTTTATTCTATGTGAGTTAAAATATGCATTTTTAATGCACATTTCTGAGTTATATAACGAAAAATGAACATTCTAATATATACTGTGTATTACGCTAGTGGACCTTTAAAGCAAATGAAATTTGGTTCGATTTCCATGGATATATACCTCATCTGTGGAGTCTTTGTTGGTGGTCATGGAAATGGAATGTTGCACAAAGTGTTTGATATTTTCTGACAGCCTTTTGGACTCTAGAAACTCTGAAAAAGGCTTGCCAAGATACTCTGTAATAAATAAAAACAAAATTATTCTTTAAAATTATTCATTCAGAGTGTAAAAATGTCAAAATATTGATCTACATTTATATTTCTAGGGATCCATTTCCACAGCTCCAGACAGATACATGGACTGAACAGTACTCCAGTCGGTGATGCTCAAGGCCAGGCAATATATGCTCCCTAAAATTCTTTTGTACCCCTTCAGTCTGATCTATACCCTCATTATATCCTACTTACACATGCAGAACCATGAACAGCATAAATTCAGATCTGTTATTGTATAAAACACATCCAAACCCATTGTCATGACACATTTTGAAGTGTGTGTGTGTGTGTGTGTGTGTGTGTGTGTGATTTGGATTTTAATGTAGCTTTAACAATTTTTCAGTCATACTGCTATGATGTCTGCAGTATGGCAGCTTATTGTGATGACTAGCACTGAGGCATCATGACACAGACATGTAGCATGATGTCCCCCCCAGATACATTATCCTGACACCAGGCTGACCAGTCCTAACACTAACCTTTTAATACTGAGTGCCTAGTGAGGCTGTTAGTACCATTTTTGTAAGTCTTTGGTATGGCTCGGTCAGGATTTAAACCTCCTGCATCTGAGGCAGATGCTCTAATCACTTAGGCCACCAAAACGGTTATGTCATGAGACATTCTGCAATTAGTGTTATGATGCAACAACAGATCAAGCCCTGTTGTCATGACACATTCTGATCTGTTATTGTATAATGCATTAACAGATCAAGCCCATTGTCATGACACATTCTGATCTGTTTTTGTATGATCCACCAACATATCAAACCCCACTGCCATGACACATTCTGATCTGTTATTGTATAATGCACCAACAGATCAACCTGTGTTGTCAGGACACATTCTAATCTGTTATTGTATAATGCACCAACAGACTAAACCACATTGCTATGACACATTCTGATCATTTATTGTGTGATGCACCAACAGATCAAGCTGTGTTGTCAGGACACATTCTGATCTGTTATTGTGTGATGCACCACCAGATCAAGATATGCTGTCAGGACACATTCTGATCTGTTATTGTATAATGCACCAACAGATCAAGGCCCATTGTCATGACACATTCTGATCTGTTACTGTATAATGCAAAACATATCAATCCATATTGTTGTGTGACATTCTGATCCATAATTGTATAATTCATCAAGAACTCTGATCTTCTAAGGCTTCATTTGAAGCAAGGTTCGAATGACAACAGCTTTGCTCTTCAGGAGTGAGGTTAGAGTGGTATCAACTTTGATCTTTTATAGTGTCATTCAGACTGAGGTTAAAATAACAACTTTGCTATAATTCTATAGCTTTGCTTGGAGTGACATTGGAATGGCAACAACTTTGCTTTTCCATTGCATCACTTTTTGAGTGAAGTTAAAATGACAACACTGATCTCTTACAGCTTAACTTGGAATGAGTTTAGAATGACAAACTTGTTCTTCTGAAGTGAGTTTAAACAGGTAAAAAATTTGATCTTCTATAGCTGCACTTGAAGTGAGGTTAGAATGGCAACAAATTTTTGCATTTCTAGTGCTTTGCTTGGAGTGAGGTTTGGAAGGCAACAACTCTGCTCTTTTATAACATCATTTAGCGTGAGGCTAGAATGACAAAAATCTGCTCTCCAACAGCATCGCTTAGAGTCAGGTTAAAATGACAACTTTGATCTTCCATAGCTTCACACGGAGCAAGGTTAAAATTCCACAATTTTATTATTATCTTACTTTACTATCTAAAAGTTATAATTGTGAAGATATGAATCTGAGTTCAATTTTTATTCTCAAACTGTTTTGTGACTTCTGGGCCAGGCTTTACAGTTCCAAAACTGTCTGAGCACAAAATCTGAACTCAGTCTTAAAACTAGTAACTGTGCTCTTCTATAACTTTGCTACATGAGATGTTAGAGCCACAAAATGTTTAAGTTTAATAAACTGCTTGCCTTACTATGTACATGCCAAATTTCAATGAGATTAAGCAACTCTGAAAATGATTTTTTATTTTTGACTCTTCAGACTTAGTTCAATTTTGTGGTGAATCAGATTTGTTACTATAGGGCCAGGATCTACACCATTCCCATAAAACCATTGAAAGAAACAGCAGATTACACTCTGATCTGTGGGAACACTGCAGTCTACTCTGCTGTGCATATTGCAATAGCAGAAAATACTGTTATCTGCAGGGACACTACAGTCTACTCTGTTATGCATACTGCACTAGCAGACAATACTCTGATCTGCAGGAACATTGCAGTCTACTCTGTTGTGCATACAGCAGATTACACTCTGATCTGTGGGAACACTGTAGTCTACTATGTTGTGCATATTGCAATAGCAGACTATACTCTGATCTGCAGGAACACTGTAGTCTACTCTGTTGTGCATACTGCACTAACAGGCTATACTCTGATCTGCAGGAACATTGCAGTCTACTCTGTTGTGCATACAGCAGATTACATTCTGATCTGTGGGAACACTGAAGTCTACTCTGTTGTGCATATTGCAATAGCAGACTATACTCTGATCTGCAGGAACACTGTAGTCTACTCTGTTGTGCATACTGCACTAGCAGACTGTTGTGCATATTGCACTAGCAGACAATACTCTGATCTACAGGAACACTATAATCTAATCTGTTGTGCATACTGCACAAGTGGACAATACTCTGATCTACAGGAACACTGCAGTCTACTCTGTTGTGCATATTGCACTAGCAGACAATACTCTGAACTACAGGAACACTAAAATCTACTCTGTTGTGCATACTGCACTAGCAGATCAAGCATAAGATCATAAAACTCTGAGCTTGAATCTGAGCTTGAGTTTCAATCCATCTGCCAGTCAGAAATGAGCTTTCAGATGTAACATCATTTGTTACTGATCAAAATAAAATCGCAAACTCTGGGTCTGTGCTATTCCCTTGAAATTACAGAACAAACTATATTCCAATCTGCCAGCACATTATACATTATGCATTATACAAGAGAAAATACAAGTCCCACCTTGATATTCTTCTGGTTGTTTCTCATAGTCCATACAAAATGTAAGAAATTTCATCAACATCCTCTTCTCCAACATAGACACCAGTTTACTGCTGAACACATCTGCTCTGGAACAAGGGACCTAGAAAAAAATACATAAAAGATATATTTAAAATTGTTAAATTATGACACCATTAGCCATTCTTTCTTTACAGCAAATTCTTTTATTCAATATTCTGTGTTTAGTTATGACTGTCATATATATATTTGTCATTTGTAGATGTTATACTGTTCTGTTGTTGCCCTTTATATTTTGTATGTATTTATGTTATTTTACATGTCTTGAAAGGCAATAAAATTCTTTCTCATTTTGTTCTTCTTCTTAATATTATTAATACTGATGAATGCATCAACTGACCAACAAAAAGGCCAAAAAATTAAAAATAATGAAACTAAAGTATTTTGAATTGCAAAAGACACATCCTGACCACTAGTTATGTTTCATTAGTGATATTTTAGTGTTTGGATCATGCGCCAAAAAACTAAACTATCATTTCTGTATCCCCTGCCAACTTTACTGGGTGGGGAATAATTAGCCAGTCAGTATGTGACTGATGACTCTAGAGAAGGAGTTCATCATCTCAAAACTATCCAAGAACAGTTGATAAAATACCCTGCTTCCTTTGTTAGGTTAATAAGTAATGACTGAATAATAATTTTTACACCTTAATGATTCATGCAGGACCTAACCTTTCAATATTGATTTATTGGATCTAATCAATATTGATCTGTAGGATCTATCAATATTGATCTGTAGGATCTAATCTATCAATATTGATCTGTAGAACCTAATCTATCAATATTGATCTGTAGGATCTAATCTATCAATATTGATCTGTAGAACCCAATCTATCAATATTGATCTGTAGGATCTAATCTATCAATATTGATTAGTAGGATCTAATCTATCAATATTGATCTGTAGGATCTGATCTATCAATATTGATCTGTAGGACCTAATCTATCAATATTCATCTGCAGGACCTAATCTATCAATACTGATCTGTAGGACCTAATCTATCAATATTAATCAGTAGGATCTAATCTATCAATATTGATCTGTAGGACCTAATCTATCAATATTCATCTGCAGGACCTAATCTATCAATACTGATCTGTAGGACCTAATCTATCACTATTGATCTGTAGGATCTAATCTATCAATATTGATCTGTAGGATCTAATCTATCAATATTGATCTGTAGAACCTAATCTATCAATACTGATCTGTAGAACCTAATCTATCAATATTGATCTGTAGAACCTAATCTATCAGTATTGATCTGTAGGATCTAATCTATCAATATTGATCTGTAGGACCTAATCTAAAACCCTTCAGATATATACGTTTCATGCATTAATTAACCAAGTTTAAGAATGATCTGTAGGACCTAATCAATCAATATTGATCTGAAGGATCTAATCTATCAATATTGATCTGTAAGACCTACTCTATTAATATTGAGTAGGATCTAATCTATCAATACTGATCTGTAGGACCTAATCTATCAATATTCATCTGTAGGACCTAATCTATCAATAATGATCTGTATGACCTAATCTATCAATATTAATCAGTAGGATCTAATCTATCAATATTGATCTGTAGGACCTAATCTATTAATATTTATCTAAAACCCTTGAGATATATATGCTTCATGTGTTAATTAACGAAGTTTTCACATCAAGCAGTATACAGTATACAAAATAACTGCTGTTAAACACTGCAATAAATCTTAGATGGTCCAGCCTTAAAGAACATAACCTTAACCTGCCATTTATAGTTATCTTCATTTCAATTTGTTATCATGTCCTTATAATATCAGACATCTAAATAACAGGGATTTGTTTTTGAAAGCAAAACAATGCCCCCATCTCCAAATGTAATTGCTCAGTGACCTCAAAAATGAAATTCATATTTTAAAGTGAGTTCCTCCAAAAATATGTAATTCTCAAATCTAGCCCTTCTAGAAAGATGAAAAAAATTACTCTTTCCTGTTTACATACAATACATATGCTAAAAATAGAATCTACTGCATATAACTCTTCCAAAGTGTTATAATTACCTCCCTTGTCACCACTAGGTTTGCTAACCATATACAAGATGTTCTTAAGGACAAGCTTGCGTGACATGTCAGTGAGGATGCTTGTATTTGCTGTGAAACATCAGAACATAACTCCAAACTGAGTGATATAGAATTATATGGACTGAGCAGTACTCCAAACTATTAATGATATAGCATTACATGGACTGAGCAGTACTCAAAACTGATAGTGATATAGAATTACATGGACTGAGCAGTACTCAAAACTGATAGTGATACAGAATTGCTGCTCCCCTATGCTCTCTAAAATTCTCCCTTGTACTCCTTCAGTCATACCTTCACCCTCATTATACCCTACTTACAAATGTAGAACCATGAACAGCATAAACTTTTATCCATCATTATATAAACAGATCAAGCCCCATTGTCATGACACATTCTGATCTGTTACTGAATAATGCATCAACAGATCAAGCCACATTGTCATGACACATTCTGATCTGTTATCGTATAATGCACCACCAAATCAGGCAACATTGTCATGACACATTCTGATCTGTTATTGTATAATGAACCAACAGATCAAGCTGTGTTGTCATAACACATTTGAATCTGTGACTGCATAGTGCACCAACGTAACCACTTGGTCTGTAAAGTCTGGCCACTCCTCAAAAAAGAATCAGTTAGGACAAAGAGTCTGCATGGGATATGTCTTGTCTGGACAACGATGCTGTACCAGAAGCAGCAGCACATAAAGTCCAAGATCAGAATGAAAAGATCTGGTGACTTGGTCCCGCAACATGTTTGAGAAGGTAGTTTGACACTCTCATGTAGTTGGACATACTGAGGGTCATCATTCCACAATGCTGACCCTTCATGACATGCAAGGCATGGGTTGTGATCTTCATTTCCAGGTGGATGTGTGAAGGGCTCTCTCCTGCAGTTTGCAGTTGCTGCAGATCATTGTACAGACCATTATCTCCGTCTCAGGGTTCTCCAAAGGTATTCCTGCCATAAACCTTTACCCACTGTGCTAATGACACAGGAAATGCTGTATTCTGGTTGAAATAAAAATCCATTGATCTAGGCAATCTGGGCAAGGAGAGCCATCTGCAGAGGGCAAATGAAACAATGGCTGACATGAAGCAGACCCATAACAAGAGGCCGCAAAAAATACTCTCACACAAGCTGACTCCCTGCTTGAAATGAACTCTAAGAATTCAACAACTCATTGCAATGTGCTTGGATGGGAGGCAACATACCATGTGTTTCTCCAGGATGTTATCCAGGTATGCTATATTAGCCACTGATGAGGATTAATTGACATGGGTGACAACATAATTGATGGTTTTCACATCATCCTTGGGTTGTGATTAAGTCAAAAACTGGGGTATGCGAAACTGACAGTCCCTTGGAATGTGAAATGAAGGAATTTGCATAAATCTGGATGTATGGGGATATGACAGCAGACTTTAGTCAAGTCTAGACTGATTACAAACGCATCTCTCTTCAATGGAGCCATACTGATCATGCTGATTCCATTCTGAACCATGGCACAGCAGTGTACTTGTTGAGCCAGTTCAAGGTGACAACTGACTGCAGCTTTCACTGGTTTCAATCACCAGAAAAAGTCTGAAGTAGAAACCTGGAGAGTTGGTTTGCAAACTATGACAAGACTAGAACTTGCTTGGAAAATATGATGGTTTACTAACAAAACGGGACCACTGTGTTAGAGACATCTGAGTGAACAACATTCCAGCATGTGGAAATGGACAGAAAGACCAGAGTTTCCAAGGTCTCTGATCTGGTCATGCAGATGATCAGACATCTCTTTGATTTTAAGAGTTTTGTGGAAGCAGACAGAAAGAGGGATGTTAATCATCCACATCCATATATGCCTTGCCCTTGTACACCTGGCTTATTAACGATAGCAATGAGGTCCAGACTGATAACAACGTACAACAGATTTATTTTCCTGCTGATTTCAAGTTAAACTCCATTATCTCCAGTGTAGGGTTGGAGAAAAAAAGCTGGTTAAGGTTTTCCTGCTCACTTGGGAGTAAGGGGTAATCCTCTCTGATGGGTTTTCCCCATAACTTAATGCGGATGGACAAAAATATCAGAGAAATTCAAAGGATTTCAGGACAAATGGCAGTACAATGTTATCTGTAGAGAGCAAGAGCTTCAACTGAATAACATCCAGCATATGTGTAACCATCCAGCAGTAAGAAAGGGAGGTAAGTATAATCATATATTGGAATAGTTTATTGCCATAAATATTTTTAGCATCTATATTGATGGGAAGGAATTTTTTTTCATCTTTCCTGGAGGGATGGAAATAACAGAATTTAATTCCTAACATGAATGTAATCATGATAATGTATTCATGGGGAAATAAAGTTACAGTCATCAAACATGTAACTGTATGATTATGAATGAAAAAATGGAGAGACAGACAGATAATCATAAGCACAAAACCAATATGCACAGAACAGCTAAATTAAAATTTTCTTGATATTTACCCTTTCCAATTTTCCACTCAGAAGAGTAAGAATTCTTGTGACTGTCTTGAATTCACAGTACTTTGCAATATCCGATGCTATCAGTAGTTCTACCATATGTCCAGCACAGTATAATACCTATATACAAAATACAAATAAGATCATTTAAAAAATCCATGATATGTCCAGTAAAGCATAATACCTGTATACAAAATAGAACTAAGATCGTTAAAAATATCTACCGTATGTCCCGTATAGTACAATACCTGTATACAAAATGCATCTAAGATAATTTTTAAAAAATCCACCATATGTCCAGTAGAGTATAATACCTGTATACAAAATAGAACTAAGATCATTAAAAAAAATCCACCATATGTCCAGTATAGTATAATACTTGTATACAAAATAGAACTAAGACCATTTTAAAAAAATCCTGCCTCTACACATTTTTCTAATTGTATAACTTATCCATTTTAATTTGTCTAACTTCGTTATTTATTTCAAGTTATATTTCTCAGGATAATTTAATTTATTTTTATTTCAAAGCAAAATGTATTTGTGGAATCAAAGTAAATACAAAAAGTAAATTCATTTCTGAATAAGAACATGATGAAGACATTTGTTCATGACAGCAGATAACTGGCATTATAACCATGACATACTGAACTGTACATGGAGAAAATCTTGTAAGAGCACTATAATGTTTCTTAAATAAATCATTCACTGGATAAATATAAATTCTGCTAAATGTAAACAAAGCTGTAGAAATGTGTACAGCAGCAGATGTCAATAACATCTAAGTAAAACTCACTGTGGAAAAGTCAGCAATCAGTGATTTCTCCAGGAGTTTCACACTGAGGGGTAATTTCCTCTATGGCATTTTTGTAAGGGGGGATTTTTAAGAGAAAGGCAAGTTTATATATATATATATATATATATATATATAAAATTGCTTGTGTGTTAGTTCTAAATTCTTTTTTTTATTTTTGTTTCATCACATTTTATTGTAATGATAATTTTCGCTGGATTTGAATCTTTTTTTGGAAAATTCACTTCTCTGTTTTGACCTGATTTCAATGTAAAAGGTTGCTTTATCACTATTTTTAGCTCACCTTGGTTGAGACGTTTGTAAACACTGAATTAAAACGATTGGCTATTACTAAAGTCATGTTCGGCCCACATGTTAGCTAAGTTGTAAACAGCCTTTCTTTTTTATTTATTTTCAGCTTGAGAATCTGATTCTTAGCTAGGGTTATTTTGGCCTACATGTAAAATGGCATTTTTTTTACTGCACTGTTCAAATTAGTGATCACATAGCCCCATCACGTGAGCCACCATGTGATCTAAAATCGTGGGTTAAAACAGACATTTCTAGTAGATTTAGGCAGTCATATAATACACCTTTAGAGCTCAAGGTGTTTTTTTTATGCTGATGCCAACTGATTTAGACTTCTTCTATTTTGTGGATTTAATAATTTATATTCTCTAGAAAACACAAGTGGTCTTCTTTATAAAAATTCTGGGAAAAAGACATTTAGTGGAAATTTATTCTGGAATTCTAAAGGGGAACATTATAAATTGTGATTCAACGAGGAACTGTTGCCATCAGTACAACAACCTCATCTGACATCATCACCTTCCATATTGGAACTTCATCGAGATTCAAACTTGGATTCAATTAGAACTGCTTAGTGATAGGACTTATATTTTTGAATTCTAGGATTAATTTTTGGATTATATTCACAAACCGTAAGTCCTATTTCATATTTTTACCTTGTTTTCTAGGGAAATAAATTATTTTGTTAAAACTTACAAAGCTTGTTGGCTTCACTCTCTTCTTTGTTACTTTTGTATGAACCTACACGTAACAACATCCCAATCACAAAGCTGTCAGCTATTCAAGTTGGTGCAACTGGGTTACACACTTTGCTTACAGAGTTAATTCCTGTATGTCATCTTTGAATGAAGCCATTGAATTTTGTCTCCGAGTAAATTGTTGTGTTTCTGGATGAGATAATTGTTTCTTTTTATTTCATTAATTGTTAGATATGCAATGCACATGGATAGATTTTTCATATTTTCCCACAGCCCAGTCAAAACCGTCTTTACGTTCAATATCACAACTCAGCCCTAATAATTTTAACACCTAGAACCTTAATAACAATGGACGAACCTCCAACTAAAAAGAGACAAATTTTAAGGCTGGAGAAAATAATTATTGTAACTGAAAGAAGTGAAAAAGAGCAGACCACTCACAAAAAAGCAGTTTAAATAACAGTAAAACAAATTTTGGGTGTTATAAAGGAAAAGGAGTAATTCAGAAACGATTTCATATGCCAAAATATGTGATCTTCAAATGTAAATGTAATTTCATGTTTAATGATAGAAGTATATCTTTACTGCTATATAATTTTGTTTTTAGATGAATGCATACAATATTTTAGCAAGAACTATTAATAAAGAATAGAATATATGTACAGTGATTGTGGTTATTTTTCTTGAAATTGTTCTGAAACTGGACCTTAGAATTTGGTCTTTTTGTACAAACCTGCTATGAGAGACCACCTGTCTTGAGAGACCGCTTTTTGTTGGCAGAAGGGGCGGTCTCTCATAAAAGGTTTTACTGTATGTCACACTCGTGTCCATGCATTTATGTACCTGATTTGTATTCCACAAAACATGATGTCTTACATGTGACCATGCATTTATATACCTTATTTGTGTTCAACAGAACATCATGTCTCAGTTGCGACCATGAATTTATGAACCTCATTTTTGTTCAACAGAACATCATGTCTCACCTGCAGCCACGTATTTATGTACCTAATTTGCGTTCCACAGAACTCTCACCTGTGATCAGGCATTCATGTACTTGTTTGTAAAACTGCAAGAAAAGTGATATCTTCACGTCAATGTGCTCTGAAAGATGAAAAAAAAAAAAATTAATATTTTAAGATAAATGTATCACCTTTGGTGACAGATCCAAATTAAATCTTCTCCATTCCTTCTGGATTTCTGATGGGCTCCAATTCTTGCATCTTTTCTCTCCTTCATTTGTACTACTCATATCCCCTTTGTCTTCAGCTTCTAACTGTGCCTCAGAACTGGATGTAACATTCCCTTCATAGTTCCCTTTTCAGAGTCATCTATGGACACTAAATCTAAAGGCGCTTCAGTTGGGTTCTCTGTCTCTTTATCCCTAGAAAGCGCTTGGTCAGTGAGAGACTGAGAATGGTTCTCGTCTTTTGCAAAATCTTGTAACTGTGTTTCATTGAATGTCTGAGATGTATTGTAATTTATATTTGTATCTACTGGCAATGGGTCCACACCATTATTTTCTATCTGCTTTTCATTAACTTCATCCCTTCTTCCACTTTCAGATTCAGGGTTTCCTTTTCCATCAATAACACTAAGATGCACCTTTTCTTGTTCTGTTGGGGCCTCTTCCTTGTTCTCCCTGTTATGAAGAATAAAGTACAATTATACCATTTTGTCTCATTTAAGGTACCTCAATTTATCCAATCTACCGATTGAATAAATCTACAATAAGATACATGTGTATTACCATGTGATACAAACTGAGCTGACTTTCAAACGAAATCCATTTACATAACAATCTGGATGCTTTGGCAACATTTTGCATCAGAGATGGCAAATGCCAAACTAATGCTGTCAGGGATATTGTTCATCACTAATGTTTCACATTTTGGGTTTTTTTTCTTCCAATTTTCACTGATAAATTACCTGTTTTTTAAAATAAAAGAGTTTGCTTTTTACTAATTTACAGCCATGTATCACCCACCCACCTCTAATATTTTTCCAGGTATTTATTTTTCTAAACACCAACTCATTGCTGCTTTCTGTAAATGTAAGATTGGAGCAGTCATGTCCTGCAAACACACAATAGGTACAGGGTGGAGGTCAGCAAACACACAACAGGTACAGGGTGGAGGTCAGCAAACACTCAACAGGTACAGGGTGGAGGTCAACAAACACACAACAGGTACAGGGTGGAGGTCAGCAAACACACAACAGGTACAGGGTGGAGGTCAGCAAACACTCAATGGATACAGGGTGGAGGTCAGCAAACACTCAACAGGTACAGTGTGGAGGTCAGCAAACACGCAACAGGTACAGGGTGGAGGTCAGCAAACACAGAATAGGTACAGGGTGGAGGTCAGCAAATCCAAAAAAATTTATGTGTCCTGCCTATTTAATCATTTCCATTTTGTGAGGTGCTGCATCAAGAAAAAGATCAACCCCAGAAAGCTAAACATGGGAGGAAATGTGTTTATTATTAATTATGAAACAAAATCTTGTGATGAAAAATGGCATTAAACTCTACAACAACAACACGAAACAAAATCATCAAACTTTCACTGACTGTTAAGTTTATGACCCAATAGCTTTCCAGGTTTAATGTTTGGAAAATAAACACAGAAAAAATTCCATGTTTTTTTTCTTTTTACAAGTATAAACGAAAATGCTGAAAATTACTGATCAAGTTGCAGAGGAAAATGACAGCTTAGTGGTGGTGCAAAGTTATATTACCATTATCAGTCAAGTTAAGCAGTCACCATTTACATTTAAGTAGTTAATTTTAACACTCTTCAAATACAATTCCATGAACACAGCTATACATCACATCAAAACTCGAAGATCATACAACAGAACAAGATCTGAGCTTGAAATTCATCTTCTTAATTTATCCAGATGTTGAAAAATCCTTATTCAGGAAAATTTTGAATTGTCCTCTCAATTCACACAGTTTTGATAGAGTTGCTAATTAGATAAATAAAACCTTAATCCTTTAGCATGTAAAAGCAACACTGCTTTTTTCCCCAATGTATAATTTGCAACACTATTGTTCTTTTTCTCTGCAAAGTCTATAAATAATGTGCCATGAATTTGATCTTGTTTGAGGCCATGCTGAGCCCCTTTGATCACACCATGCAACTGACACCTGTCCAGTTGCGGCAATCCTTTGATATTATTTCAGAGACTGTATGAACAAAGTGTATCTTTCAAACCCCAAGCTCAACCTCTACATACAGTCTGTGTTCTGTCAATTACAGCATACTCTGTCAATTAGATTTCATACATCATGAATTGCTAAACTTAGGTACTTGCACCAAAATGGGGAAAAGAAAATGTACTGGGTATGATGGAACATTTAAGTTAAAGGTGATCGACTTTGCAGAGGAAAAACAACAACAGTGCTGCAGAACATGAATTTGGTGTGTCGGAGAAACAGGCGCATGAATAGTGCAATAAAATGTCAGTTCTAGTTGATAGTACCAGACATCTCAAGAAAATCTGAATAATGGAAAGCCTTTATGAAAACTGAGAGTTCGGTTTGGAGCAGTGCGTTTCAGGTGCATTTGATGCAGTCTGTGAAAAAGAAGCTGCTGTGGCATCAAACATACCTAGCTGTGATCCCTGGCAGCATCACATTGGTGCTACAACCATTCTTTGATTGCCTAAACAAGCTGTACAAGGCAAATATGCATAAACAGTGGCACAAGTAGATTACAGATGGGCCCAAAGAATTTACAAAAGCAGGAAATGTGACGCATCTAGGGATTGGGTTAGTATCTCAGTGGGTGTGTAATGCATGGGAGGAATTCCAAATGAGATGGTGGTCAAATCGTTTAAGAAATGTGGCATATCCAATACAATGGATGGGACAGGAATGACAAACTCTTCACCGATTTCATTCTTTAACATATCAGACAAGGAATCCGAGTTGGACAATGTTTATAACAAACAGATGACAGTGGAGGAATTCTGAACTGTATTTGGTAACTCCAATGATTATGATAAATTCTTGGGCTTTGAACCTGATGATACAAGACAGTGTTAAGCACAAAAGAGTGGACTTAACTTCATTTATTATAATACTTTTGGAATTAATATATTATGTGATATTGTGAATCACATCAATCTGGATTACCATTTTTATACCCATATATGACCTATAATTCAACACATGGATTTATTTTGTAATTGGATTAAAAAATGTTAAGCATTATGGATTTCATTACATGAAGATGGACAAAATGTAATTTCTCAATTTATTTGTACATATTCAACTCAATAACACAAATTCATTTACTCTACACAAATTTATTCTACATTGGTTTTGTCTTCATTTGTCCTATCTCTATATCTATCAAGTTTGACTTGTTTATTTTTCCCCCAAGTGCAGTTCTGACTAACTGACCACATGCCACCCCTTGCAAATGGATTTGCCTTGCAAAAACCATCTCTACTTAGTAGGGTCATAAAGAAATTCGCTTTTTCCAGCCCTAAAATGGGGGAGTCAACTTACAGTCTAACTGACTTATAAGTGAGTACGTACTGTAGTTTATGAAAGAAAATTAAAGTTTTGTGCCGTTTCTAGAATGTCTGGATGAGAGACAGAATTTTCAAGCTTATTTGTGTAGGATAACTTTCAAAATCAGTGAACTGAAATTTCTAAGAATTATATTTTTTCCATTAATTTCATTTCTTCCAATGTTTAATTCATTGTGACGATGATATTCAAGTTAATATAAAAAATAAATTCTAGCAAAAAATGTAGGCAAATACAACACTGTGTTTTTGCATCTATATATATTCTTACTCAATGTGGAACTTCATTTCTATGTCTTTGAAGTTTTGTGCCTTGAGGGGCATCTTCAACAGATACTCTCCTTCCTTTAAAATGCTGGCCTCATCTGTTTGGGAATGTTTCAAGTCATCATCACAACTTCTCTGCATGAAACAAGAGAAATAGGATATGTATTTGAAACTCAAAAAAAGAAGAAAAAAAATGTCTGTTCTTAAAAGAAGTTACACAACTGACCTATCGCCACTTGTCAATCACGCTGGATCAATTAACCAATCAGCGAGTGTAAATCAGACACACCTCCAGGCATTGCTTAAGTCCGCCATTTTCCTCCAACAAGCTGCTTGTAGCAACAATGAATTGATTATGATAAGTATTTACAAATTTTGCAATGATTTGTTGATTTCTCAATTGATAACGGTGAAAGGAAGTCTTGTAATTCTGACAGTCAATATCCAGATTGTCTAAATGGAGAAATTAGATGTATTCCTTTCCTGAAACATAGGCGAAACTTCGACGGATAACAATATGTCGCGTGTACGATCAGCCGAATAAAGACACAATTTATGGCAATTACAACGTGTTTGTTGGCATAAAAGTATGTCCCGTTGATAGCTTGAAAAAAAAGAATTTGAAATTGAAAAATATATATGTAAAAATTAATGTTTCAAGAATATAGGTGGAGAACCCACTAACTTTCGGGCTTTGATATATATTATTTATTCTTGTATAGGAAGCACTGAACCCAAGGCTGCATTATTTTAAAGTTTGAAAATTTATACTTTATTTTGGCTTATCCCAAAATTAATGATTTATCGTCTCGATCTTTCAGACACTAGAGTGACGCTTTACTTTCTCATTGGGTTGAAGGAGGGATGGGAATACAAAAGTGTAATTAGTAATAAAGATATACAAAATAAAGGTTTCAAATAATTATCTTCCGATATATTAAGCATGCATTTACACGTTTACATCAACAGACATCATTGATCAAAATTACATCTGACGAACATAGCAGACCTTAAAATTATTATGTACAACAGCATACACCACTCCCTCGATAACTCGCGTCCTAATAACTCACGAACCCGCTTATAATGCGGGGTCAGGCATGGATTCCAATTTTTAAACCAGATAATAAAAAAAAAATTGATCCCTATTGGTTGAACTTGAAGAAAATCATGATCGAAATTGGTAACGGAAACTTGATATACCACTTGTTTTATCGTCGAAAACGGCAGATAGGACCTGGAAATTTAATCAACATTATGAAATAACGACTTTTAATAAGAAGTCATATAATTTGTTACATTTTCTTTTCAAACGACATTCTTAGTAAACCGCAATTAACAATATTCAAGGACATTTTGATCAATGAAAATGCCACTTATGCCAAGTGGAGGCAGTACTTTAATAAATAAATACCAATTAAATAAATTTATTTTATCAATTGAAATTTGTGTTCTAGTTCTATCTTTTAGTTCCTTTTAAGTGTAATCATCATAAATGAAGTGTGTCCTCTGGTAATAAAACATAAAATGTGTCAATCTACTGTAACAGCTATGTCTGCGAGCGTTTCGCTGAGAACCTAATTAAGTGCCCACCGTGTTTTGATATTGGACTAGCGGAAGTATCTGTTGTATTGTTGCACTAAATAAAAAGAGGGTCTCCTTTTCTATTATCACGGTAATTACATCTTCTGAATCAAATAAAGCAGGTGGAATTGAAAAAAATGTCAAAAGGCATTCAAATCCTACATGCTTAAGAACCAGCGGCAACGGTCGTATGCAGGGTAACTCATTTCAGCTGATCAATCAAACACTGTGATACATTTTATGTTGTATATATCTAATTAAACTACCTTAAAAATTACCTACTCAATCATAAATGTGATTAAAGATAGCAAGGCAACCAAGCGAAATGAGTACTTCGTAAAATAATGAGCTCTGTTTCACAGATACGGACTGTTGTGGGAAAAACGAGTTTCAGAGAATTCTTGAATTCGCACGTAGAGATATCCTCAAGCATGATAAGAAGTTTCACTATTACTTTTGCAATGAAATCACAGCATGAATATTTTACGAATTGAAAAATACAAAAATTGAGTTTCGACATAGATGATTGTCTGGTGAAATAAATGTTACATGTTTTTGATAAAAAGGAATCTTGTTTGGTAGTGTATCAACAGTTAGTCTGGTTCCCTGCTTTGTAGACTCCTAGTTTCATGAAATACTATTACACAACACTCCAGGAACCAGACTAATCAACAAAACAAAAAGCCCTGACATAATACACAAATGTTTTCGCATACCGTGTTTGGTTGTTGAAACCAGTTGCAATCATGTTATCGATCTTTCAGATGTTGGACATTTTAAAAATAAATGTGATATATAGATAATAACCAACAACTCATCAGAAAAAGCGCTTTATTGATGATTTTTCTCAACTCGATTATAAAATGAGGATTCAGCCATTAAACAGCCCAGTTCCCCCTCCCCCCAACCCCAACCACACAGTTTTCTGGAGGTCCCTCGATAACTCATGCCCTTGCTTATAGTGCGGTCTGTGTTTTTGGACCCCAATGTGTGCGAGTTATCGAGGGAGAGGTGTACTTCTAAACAGTAATTATTTACGATTTTGCTATTAATTTTTAATTCATATACTTCCAAGGCAGCATAAACATAAGTCAGATAAAATTAACAAGGATAACATTATCTGATAAATACATCAGCATATTTTGGAGCAAGTTTCCTTTCATCTGAATAAGTTCTTAAACAGCTTTACAATTGATTGTTATTATTTACTGAAATAAAACACTTAGGTTGTTAATGTACGAGCTTGAACTACATATATAAATATTGTTTACTGCAATATAATTAATGCAACTTTGTAATTATATATTTTTAAGAATAATACAAACCACATTAAATAAACATATCACTTAATCTGAAACATATTTCTTTGCCAAATACTGCATGTTTGTCAGAGGTTAAGTCACGTGATTTGGTAGGCGGAGCGATCTATCGTCCGGCGTAAGGTCAATTATTTGAGACACAAAATACAAACTAATATGAACCATGCACTTCTTTCTGAAATGAGATATAAATAGATCAAACTGAACCTTATATTAACAACTATGGAAAAAAAAAATCCTTGTGACTTTTGATCTTTGACCCTTTGCCCCAATTAATATAAGAGATCTTCCAGATGAACTACTCTATTTAGTCACTTTAAAGGTATATACATAGTGAAGTAAAAACATATCGGCAAAGACTGAAGCCAGTGGAATGTTAAATGAAACTGTAACAAGAGTTATTGCATTCTGCAGCACATGGTGGGTCAAGCAACAAGTCTGAAAAGAAAAACCCCATAAAACTTGCAAAAATTGTTTTTACAAAAATGGTAGAGCAAAAAGCTATTAAAATTAGCCACATATACATATAATCATG
The DNA here is from genome assembly GCA_016617855.1 of Megalonaias nervosa. Taxonomy (NCBI): domain Eukaryota; kingdom Metazoa; phylum Mollusca; class Bivalvia; order Unionida; family Unionidae; genus Megalonaias; species Megalonaias nervosa. The sequence continues at coordinate 51,350 of JAECUM010004103.1, read as the reverse complement.
TATGAAAAAGTTGACTTCTAGGTCAACCGACTTATCTGTTAATGGTGATAACTAGGTGATCACCACAAAAATTCTAAAGGTGCAAAAAATTAAACAAATGCAAAAATCACTTAAATGATGTGAAAAAATAATCTGGTCATAGGGCAATGCCTACCAAATTTAATGTCAACATATGGTGTTTCTGTTAAATCTTGCAAAGGAGCTAGCCTTATATAGAGAAATGGACAGACACATATTGAAATGCTATCAATCTGTTCCTGTTACATGTGGAATGGTGGCTTCTGTAAATGTGAATCAAACAGATGTGAGAGATAGAGGATCTCAAATGGGTAGTGATTTAATATTGAATTTATGAAATGAGTTGAATAATGTTCAGCTTTTGCAAGCCTTGGCGAGCAAAAGGTGGACATTATTTAACAAGTTGCATAAATTTAATATTAAATCATTACCCATTTGAGATTCTTTTTATCACATAGTTCTATTTCAGAAGAAATTATTTGGATAGAAAGAAGAATGAATAAGTTTGTTCATTCTGACAGACACTGTACCTTTCATTTGTTGTGCATAAAAGACAGTCCCAAACAAAGTTGAAATAGTAAAAGTAGATTATACATTTTTGCTAACTATAAATCAAAGAATAAGTGTCCATCCAAATAAACAGAACATAAGACAAACTATTTGTCAACACAAAATGTCCAATGCATCTGATGTCACATTGCTCAATACAGTGCACAGTACCGGTTTGAGTTGGCCTACATAACACACTACAAAGTGCCATGTTTACCTTGAAATTCCACATCACAACTGAACATTATATTGTGGCAATATTTTTGTGAAAAGAAGATTACTGGATGCAGAAATACACATATTTACTGTAATGTATTTGTGACTGGATATGTGCGGTATTTGATTTGGAATATTAGATTGTACAGAAGACGTAAACAAATCTCATTTTGAGTCAGACTTGCATCGCATATTTACTGCGTAAATATGCTGTGGTTGGATAAAGTTCTGTCAGTTGGGGAGACCGGTTTATGCCTACATTCTTCTGTGAACAAAGGTGAATTTATGTACTTCTGTAAGTTCAAATTTAAACCATGCTTGTTTATAGGGTGGATTTCATCCTACAGATATACCGCCCCTCCATCCTCACCCCCACCCCTGCTATCATCTGAGCAATACCCATAGTTTTACTTGTTATTGTTCTTGTCTTAGGGGTTTTGCCATTTTTCATGTTATGATATGTTATACATGACATAATAAACCCTTGTGGTGGTAAATTGGCTATATTGAAACAGACAAGGCCATTTTCCCCCAGTTCCCTTTCGCAAGTCGAATCGAAAAATTGCAGCCAAATATGTTCAATAAAAACAAAAAGTTCCAGAAGGCGCGGTTAAAAAAGTTTTCCCACGATTGCAGCCAATCAATAAAGAGGATACTGCAGAATAATTTGATGGTCTTATTTGGACCAATCAGAATCACACAAAGTGATATGTTAACATGTGGTAAAATAAAAAATATGAAACTGTGCATACTATAGGAAAACTATACCAACTATGTGATAAATAATAATTAACATTTAAAGCAAGAAAGGTGAAAGTAATTTATATTTAATATTTTCATTTAATTACAATTTAACAAAACTTATGTTAATGTTACTTGAAACAATTAAGAAAATCATCAATTGCAATTTAAAACCATTAAAAAGCCTCGTCAATAAAATCACAGTATGAAAACTTCTCAATAAAATCAGGGTACAAAAACTTGTCAATAAACTCATGATACAAACATCTGACTCTAACTAACATTCTTCATTTCTTCTGTTTTCCAACTGCTGCTGATAACAGATGATGCTTATTTGAACCTTCTGATGCCAAATTTCACAGCAGTGATCAAAGGATTCTCTGTCTTTTCATTTCATCTGTTTTCACTATACCTTATAAACTGAGAATGTCTGATGAGATCTTACACTTTTTGTAACAAATTATTCTTTCATGAGCAACAATACCATGTCAAACTAACATGTAGCTATTACACACACTGCTGTGTTTGCAATCGACTGGTTTACGTCTGGTTCCCTGGTTAATATATTTCATAATCTATGAGAGAGAAGTCACAATGGCTAACACACCATTTTTACTTGTTGACTGTGATGCTGGCTTGAGCTGAACAATACTGTGCTTCTCAGCTGTTAGAATTTGTAATCTTGTTAATTATTGGTGGTAATAATAGCCAGTAATTATCAAAGTATCCAAGAAACACAGAGCAGTAAGGATGACTGAATTACTGACCCCTCTGTATGGATTAAACTTAGTATGTGGGACCAAATGTCAATGTGCTGAATTTAGAAATAAACAGATTTCATGAGATTTCCATAAGTAAACCCCATTATGTGTCCATTTATGCAACATAAATATGACAGTCTTTTGCACTAATATCGTCGCTGATAGTTGTGTTGGAGGGGTACTTTTGAAATTGTCAGTCCCAAGGGATTCAGGTCATAAAAACTGGGGAGAAGGCTGACTGTTCATGGGATGCCACTGTACCTTTTGTTGTTCAACCCATTTCTGTATCCTCTTCAGGCTGAATGAGGACCAATCACCACTGTAATAGTCATTTCTGAAGAAAAAAAATAACACTGATTTAGAATTTGTATCTTTGGGGATTATAGATAAAGGTTTCAAGATTAAAAGACTACCTGACATTACATCATAAACATACATAATACCTTAGAAGTAATTAATAAACATAAATGGACATTCCATGGAAATATTAGTTTCTTGAATATAACCATTATCCAGCAGCCCATCTTCAATAGTTTTACTTGGCAAGTAAAATTTCCTGTCACCTGACCAGAATTTTGAACATACTATGTAAGGGAAAAACCACCCAATTTTTGTGCCACTTTCTGATATTCCTGACAGTGTAGATCATTTGAAGATTTATTCAAGCAAAATACTGTATGAGGATTCCACAGATATTACCATATATACTTGCTAACAAGTCCAGTCCAACTGTAAACTGTATAGACCAAGATCTGCCATCAAATCATTTGCCAGATCTGGGTCTATGCAGTTTGTTACGAGTAGTCAGTAGAACAAACAACACAGACCCTGATCTGCCCATGCATTATGCAAAGGCAAATAACTGGACTTGACTTAAAAGCGAGTATATATGGTGTGTCTTACCTGAGAATCAGCTTATAAAGTATGTGTGGCTGTCAAAAACACTTGGTAGAAAATGTTAAAACTGATCACAACAACAATGTTGCTATGCTATTGAAAACAAAAGGTGATTAAATATGTATGTCTCACTAACACAAGTGCAGGTGAGAAGGCAGTTCAGGTACTTCTATCAGAAAGTTACTTGAGTCTTCAAAACTTTTATGTGCAAACCATATACTAATCAAAGTGACTCAGGCCAATAGTCTTCTTTAAACAGCTTCAAATCTGCAAAGATGTCAGTCAGGCATGTAAGCGTTTTTAAATTTTAAATTCTGGTCCTTCAGTATCCTAATTCAAGAGACCTTTCAAGCCTCTTTTTAGTGCCAGTTTACTAAGAACTAGAATGTGTTCAAGAAATACAATAGCCACACTACTCCATCTTTTGCAATATATCAGGGGTCACACTACCAGGCGAAGTGGGTGACTAAGTCACCTCAAAAATGTAAGCTTTGCCTTCTTCTGTGAGGAATGCAAAAATGACTTTGCCCTGTGATTTTTTAAGAGGTGCATTGACTGACATTACTTTTTAAGATGTCCTTTCGCTTTAGCCAGGTTAGTTCTAGTGTTGTAGCAAAATGTATTCATCAAGACATCAGAAGCTAGGCCTAGTTTTGATATCAATTATGTTGACAAACAAACTCTTGCCCATTCACAAGCATGTGTTTTGATACCTGAATGACCATTAACCCTTTCCCAAGTAAGGTAGCAACTATCACTGCCAGATTTCGCATACTATCCTTTGATGATAAACACATACAAACTTGTGTTTCAAAACTTTAACAATAGTGTGTAAATAGCAATTTGTGTTTCAAGATCAGAATTGGTGATCTGGATAAATATTAACTGCCTCTTGTACACTATTTGGTCATAAAATTAGTTTGAAACTGTAAGTGAACCAGTAGCGGGGAAATTATGGCGGAGATCACTATGTCTGGGAAGTACCAGTTTATAATATTGTCTATTTTTGTAAATCATCGGGCAAATATATTCAGAAAAATATACAATTCATTGAAAGCAAAGCCAAGGTATTATTTTATTAAAGATTTAACTTTAAAATGCAATTATGTAGCTCAGAAATGTATGGGCCAATGCTATGTTGTGGAATTCACGAGATGTGTTGTAAGGTCTAAGTTGTTTTCTGACTTGGCTCATATTTGTGAAAATAGGGAAAAAAATGCAGCAAAACTGATACTATTTAACCAGTGCCTAATATTATTACAAGTACGTAGACAAATAAATAAACCATAAATTTGCAATCCTGTCAATGGACTGTTGTAATGAAGCTATCTTAAAGTGAGAGATTACATTACGAAAACCCCTTCTTCTAAAATTAGGTGCAGTCACATCTGTGTTGGTTCAGTTGGAAAGAAGGGTTTAGTTCATATACTGGCTATAAAGGAAAGTGTTATGTATGAATAGTTACGGTAATGTTTTATCTGCAACAAAGAGATGAGGATGAACAGTATGATCTGAAGTCACGTGCATTTGCCCTCATGTACATGGTACAGGGGTTGTTTCAAACGTGTTTAGAAATCTTTCAAAGTGCCATTATTGTGGACTTTTAGAAAGTATAAATAAATACAAGAACTTAAAAAGTTGATTAAGGGTAGTTGATTAAGCATTTTTACTAACTTGAAATTACAGTAATGTAATGTGGTTACTAGTTAAAATTTGTTACAATGTAGTTTATATTATTCTCTTTATAATCATATGGCCAAAATAACTAAGAAAATTTTCTACTTGAAAATAAAGTATTGCTTAAATCTAATGTTAAATGCAAATATGAATACTGGGAAATAGAGGACTTAATTCAAATAAGAGAACACACATTATATATATATATAGATATATATCTTGCATTTCTTGCTTTGCATCCACTTCTCCCTGTTGAGCTCTCACTTCTCCCTGTTCTGTCCAAAAGGAGACGTCACTTCTCCCCAAAATTCAAGTCTAGCTTGGCCCCTGATATATGAACATCTTTACCCAGTGTTCCAGCTAGAAATAGAGTTGCATCCCATCCCTCGATTGGCACAGCCCTCTGCCTTCTTGAACTACAAACTTTGCATCTTTATAAACACTGTAACTCTCCACATGCCTTATTAATTAAACTAGCTATTTTAATCGTTTTTCAAATTTGAATCACTTGGTTAATTGATTGCATTTTACTTGGATTAAACACCAACTGAGATGTACGTATGCTCACTTGAGCTCAATTTAAGATCTAGAAAGGCTTATTGCATGCAGTACAGCTTGCAAATGGCTATCTGATTAAAATTCACTAACCCCAAAATAACTTCACTTGTTCTTTCCTCCACTGTAAATAATAAGTGTCAATGTCTAAATATTTCAAGCATAAGCTAATATTCTAAATGTTAAAAAATTGCCGAAAGTCCTAATATTTCACAATAGTTGTTGGCAGGATTTACACTGCTGGTTGAAAAACAATGACATTCCAAGCAAGAAAAAAAATCTGGAAAGAAAAATTGCAAAGTACAGCCATTTGAAATAAAACTTTTCTGGCAAACATCAGCTTTTTTTCTAATTTAATTTCTTTATGAGACTGATGCTGTCGGTGTTCCTCACTACTTGCAATAACACCTGATACACAACCATGTGGTCAGCCTCCCACCCTACCTTTTTTGTATTCAAGAAAGTGTCATACTAGTCTTAGAGGTCTCATTCTAGGAGTCAATACTTGAGGTAAACTGTCATTCCTAAAAGCCTCCCTTCTCCTCTTAAACATCTGACACACATAACAAAGGTAATGAAAACACGGTACGTGTTTACAGTACACATAGGAGTGTCACTGTGTTGACACATTCTATTTTTGGCCTATGTCTGCTCCTTCAAAGGATGCCATTTCAGCTGCAATATACATGTAGTACTAGAACTAGGCATGCTTTACAGTACAAATCAAAGCATATGCATAGTACGCCACTCCCTCGATAACTCGTGCCCTGATAACTTGCGAACCCGCTTATAACGCGGGGTCAGGCGTGGATCCCATTTTTTAAACCAGAAAATACCCCCAAAATTGATCCCTATTTTTGAACTTCAAGAAAATCACGATCAAAATTAGTAACGGAAACTTTTATATATCGCTTGTTTTATCATCGAAAACGGTGGATAGGACCTGAAATTTTAATCAACATTATGAAAAATCAAATTTAAAAATAAGTCAAACAATTTTTTTACATTTTCTTTCCAAACAGTAGTACACCGCAATTAACGATATGTAAGGAAATTTCGATCAATGAAAATGTCACTTATTCAGAGTGGAGGCAGTACTTTAATAAATAAATACCAATTAAATCATTTTTTTTAATCAATTGAAATTTATGTTCTAGTTCTATCTTTTAGTTCCTTTTGAGTGTAATCATCATAAATACGTGTCCTCTTGTAATTAAATGTAAAACGTGCCAATCTACCGTAACAGCTATGTCCGCAAGCGTTTATCTGAGAACCTAATTAGATGCCAACCATGTTTTGATAACTGATTTGCGGAAGTATTTGTTGTTTTGTTGCACTGAATTAAAAGCTGGCCTCCTTTGTGTTATCACATTAATTATGTCTTTTGAATCAAATAAAGGAGCTGGAATAAAAGAAAAGTTAAAAGGCACGAAAATCCTACAAATTTAAAATCTAGCGGCCCTGTTCGTATGTTGGGTGAACTCATTCATTTGATCAATCACTGTTATAAATGTTATTGTGTATGTAACATAAACTACCTTAAATTAACAGACTCATTGTAACTGTGATCAAAGATAACCAAGCGAAATGAATACTTCGTAAAATAAAGAGCTTGGTTTCACAGATACGGACCATTGTGGGCAAGCGAGTTTCAGTGAATTTTTGAACTGGCACTTAGAAATATCCTCAAGGATGATAAGAAGTTTCATTATTACTTCCAATGAAATTATGACATCAATACTGTACTAACCAAACAATACAAAAATTGAGATTCGACGCAGACGACTGTCTCACGAAATAAATTTCGCGTGTTTTTGAAGAAAAGGAATCTTGTTTGGTGGTGTATTGACAGTTAGTTTAGTTTCCCGCTCTTTTGACTCCTGATTTGGCAGGATACCATTAAATACCACTCCAGGAACCAGACTCATCAAGAACACAAAAAGCAGTGATGTAATACACAGATGTTTTGCATACACGTGATGGTTGTTGAAACCAGTGGAACAATCTTTCACATGTTGGACATTTTGAAAATAAATGTTATTTAAACAGAATAATGGACAACTTTATTAGAAAAAGCGCGTTATTATAAATTATTATCGACGTGATTGTAAAATGAGCATTCAGTCATTAAATGGCCCAGTTCCCTACCCCCCCCCACTCCGCTGTTTTCTCGATATCTAAGCAAATTTTTCAACTTTTGGAGGTCCCTCGGTAACTCACGCCCTCGCTTATAGTGCGATCTATGTTTGTGGACCCCATTGTGCGTGAGTTATCGAGGGAGAGGTGTACATGAAAATCAACAAAGCACAAAAACCTGATGATATCTACAAATGGAATGCATATTTCATGAGAATATTGTAATGGCTGGTATATACATCCTTTAGGATGTAAATTAAGTCAATTGCCTGAAAATTTTCCACAAAAATTGTCAGGTGGTTGCATACAGGTAGTTGTGCTTATTGGGTCCAAGATGATAATTTGCACTGAAATTTGGATCATTTTGCTATGGCAACATGTAAACTGGTGGTGGTAGGAATTTAATTTTAACTAGAGTATTTTCTTTGCTCCCTAACAAATGTTAATATTACTTTATAAACGTTGTGTAAATGTATACTGCTGACATATTATCATTTGATGATAATGTGTATGAAGTAATCAGTCTGCTATGCAAAATGTAAGTCCCATTATGTCTCAATTCTTTATACTACTACTACTACTACTACTAATAATAATAATAATAATAATAATAAAAATGCATGTTCACATTGTTACCTTTGATCTGTTTTATTTTCCTTATAAATTCTACTTTTACTTCTGTGATTACAACTTGAGAATTAATTATCAATTTAAATTTTCACTGTGAAATAATAAATATCTTTATGACATCGCAACTCTCGACATTCATACCTTCTCACACAAAAGTGCCCTATTATTAAGAAGTGCCTTTAACACCACCACGACTCCACTTGCTTAAATATAATACTTAACCAATGCATAGCTTGTGTATGGACAAACAAGCGGCAAATGAATACCTTCCATGCAGAGAAAAAGAAACTACCTATCTACATGAAGTACAGTTTGTCCAATCCTTGAGCAAGCTGCAGCAAATATACTTTCTGGCATCCCTGAAAAAAAAAATATGATAGTCAGATGTACTTAAAAAAAATAGTGTGGTCTCAACCTGATACTGAACAAAGTTTCATGTGTTGAGACATATTGACATTATGTGTGTGTCTGTCTATCTATCTGTGTGTCTGTCTGTGTATCTTTCTCTCTGTGTATGTGTGTTTGATGGAAAAATAATGTGCCCAGCAGAGACCTGGACAACCAGATTTTAGCTTCAGGCAACCAAGGTTCTCCAAGATTGTATCTGACCAGACAACTAGATCAGATTTTAATTACCTGTAGTTTATGAGCAATGTGGTTAACTTGATATAGGGTCAATAACTGATGTCCACTAATGCGGTGTCCACTGTGCCCAACAATTATACATGTGGTAATCCTCACTGATTATTTTTGCTTGATTGGACATATGGTAGGTAAATGAGGCCAGGCTTAACTGATTCAACTAGCAGTATCATTATCTTATATGCATACACCCATGCTCACTTGAATCGGCAAACCAAAACCAAACCAAAACAAACTGTCACTGGTCAGAGCTCCTACAACAACCAACATACCTGTGACATACCCAAGATTTCAAACCAAAAGATTTGCCAGTTTTGGTCAGGAGATATCTTCTAAACCAGCAGATTTTTCATCAGCATAAATTTTACAAATTCTAAGAGACTGAAAACAAAATAAGTACATCTTTGGCTATAATATTTACATGTATTCTCTTCATACTATAACAAAAATGCATGTTTTTGAACATAAATCAGATTCATATTTTAATGGAAAATGTTAAAATTATAATTAATTAATATGAACCAGGATATTATTAATTAATGGAAAAGACACAGCTGTATATCTTTTGTTTTACTGCAAAAGTTGTTGTTTCTTTTATATAAAATCCACATGCATTTTTTTCCTTCAGACGTTTCATTGTCTTTGTTACACTGATCTGCTGAGGAATGGAAAATAGTGCTCTGCCACACAATTTTCAAAGTCTCAGCAAGTACCACTTCTTTCACATTTGATCTAGTCTCAAATAAGGCCTTCACAATGGGTGTTTGTTACAGAAGAATCACTGCCCCTATGTGATGGTGTCTGCATATGCTTGTGATTTCTTCTTTCATAAACTATCTTAGAATTCTCTTGCATAAAACACACAATGCAAACTCAGGACCTTTGCTACACACCTGCACACACTTAAATTCTGATATCCAAGCATTGTTGAACTTCTTCTAAAAAAGTTTAGTCAGTGGTTTCTTAGCATTGGGAGAAAGCACATGTTTTGGCATATTACATGAATTTAACCAAAAATATAAGAGCTGACCTTAAATATTCCTCTCAAAACATCTTAAATACAATATCAATTAAACAAGACAAACAATCAAAATGCTTACTCAAAATGGGTTTTGTTTTGTATTTTTCTTTTTGGGTCTCTCCATAGGTCAGCCAAAATTTCATCAAAGACTCAGAAGCCATCATAAACCACCTCTGATCCCTTTATTACTTATAATACCTAAAAAACACCATCCCGTATTTGGCCTTAAACTCTGAACTGGTGAAGCATTTCCAGTCCAAATTAGATTGGTTCTGGCTGGACACTCTAATATTTTGTTAGAATGCATAAAATTGTGTTGCTCTGGGGTATTTTATTTTTTTTTTAGATTGTATTAATTTTCAAAATTGTAATTTGAACTATGGAAATTTTGGGTATAAACCTTATCTTTTTGGACAACCAGACATCCCTCAAGATTTTTGAAAATTTTTCTGCCATTGTATTAGCTGAAAATGAGTAACTCGGACCTTAAAATTAATTATAATTCTACTGAAGGAGGCAACTACATGTATGTACATGTATATCAATTTGTCTTTTACTTGTTATTTAACCCTCCATATATGGGTTCTTAATAAACTATTTCTATGTTCCCAGCTGAAAAGTTGTAGTAACAGCCAAACTGACACAAATAACCTAAATTGCTTGATCACAATACATGTCTCTTTCTTACAATAGATAAATTAAGAAAAATGCAGTCACCAAAACAGATTATGTCATAGGGTATTGCTAACTGAAACAGACAGTACTTTCTTAGAGGGTCTGGAAGCAGATTTTCACACATTTCTGTGACTTGAGGAATCAATCTAGCCCTATTGGTTAATTAAAAAGCCCTGAATATCAAATGGTCCAGTTTACAAGACTCACTTAAATATGTATGTCACAGCAATAAGTTATGGTAGATAAAATCCATTAATTAGAATTTGTCCCATGTTAAACAATGGAGAACTATCTTAATATCAGAACAAAAAAGTGTGTGGACTGACCATCAGAAAAGCTTTATTCAAAAACAAAATTGTTACAAAAATGGGAAATGGGCAATCACAGGAGAATTTGAATTATTGTCCTAGTATTGTAAATCAATTTAAAGTGATCAATATACATGTTAAACAAAACATTCTGACAGGCATATTTATTGTCAAAATCATCAATGTGATATAGTTTTCTGTTTAGTCTGAACATGATGGTTGATCACAAACACAGTTTTAAACGTTCTTATGAAATCATCATAAATGTCTCTAATTTCCATCAGAAGTCTAAACTCATTGCCAATTCTGGATTATATCAATCAAACATATGTTTCCAGGTAAATTCCATTGGGATCTGGGCCATTAATGGAAGGATTTATAGGGGAGGATGGGGTAGTGGACTCTATAAAGTTTAATTTCTATTCATAATTAGCCAACATTCTATACACAAGTTCCAACAACCCAGCACCTAAGTTCCATCAAAAGCTAACTGTCATCTTTTCCTCTAAACTTTGCTGGGGATAAAATCAAATATCTTCCGAGCTAAAGAATCTGATGCCTGTGGTCCTTCTAAACCTAGATTGTGACCCTCTCGTATTTTAACTGAGCTGCTCGTCAGTCCTCTCCAAAAAGAAATGTATTATCTAATTTGCCTAAAATCAGCCTTAAATCCATAAACAAAATGCTGCATTTTTATTCTGAAGTTCTTGAAAGACACTGATAAATTATCAATACTCAGCTCCATGCTGGACCCCTCTACAGACACAGTTTTGTTTTGTTCTACACAATGAATGTAAGCTACAAAGTGAAGAATGTGATTAATGAAAGGGGAACTGTAATATTTCTGTTTTCCATATTTTATTGGTTACCTATAATTAGCATTCACTTGTTCTGCATTAATAATAATAAGCTGTCCCATAGTCATACTGACCCGGTAACATATCGCTGATTAAATATACTGAGTAGCACCTATGTAATTGTTTGACAATTAGGCTATGCTAGGGGACTGGCAACTTATAAAAACCACTTATATAACTCAAACAATCTTTTTTCCACCTAACCACTACCAGATAAACTACAGTAGTCCCCCTCTTATACGGCCACCCCTTCTGCACTGGGAAAGTGGCCTTATAAGACAGGTGGCCTTTCCAGAGGGGGATTAAATTTTTTTGTGAGAAGTAGATGTAATGTATGTAGTAAGAAAGCTACATTCTTCAAAGCATTTAATATCTTCATTTAATATCTTCGTTTAAAAGTAACTAATTATTAAAAGGTTCTTGTTATAACAATAGACTTATTTCAACTGAATATGCATTAAGTTAATAGTTCTTATTCTTGGCGTAAGCGTGATATGCGAACGGGTGCTGTTGTCCTGCACATTGCAAAACCATTCAAAAACATCATTTAAATCTTGGTACATACATAATTCTCTTTCCATTTGCTCCATTTTCCCACTGCTGCTGAATAACCTCCTTATCGGTTACGATGTTGTTTATTCAAGTCTTTTCAACATAAAATTGTTTTATTCGAGTCTTTTCTACCTAAAATTGTTCGGCAAGTCCTCCCTCCCCATCTCACCCGATGTCGTCCAGTAGACTAACCTACTTTTTTTCTAAAATAATCGTCTCCGTTTACGTGATGACATGTTAATGTTGATAATGATTTATTCGGATGTTGCTAACTGTATGCAATTTAATTATGAAGACGAAACTTTTGTAGAGCGGACAAAATGCCTTCTTCGTAAAGGAAGCTATAAATGTGTTGTCATGTGATTTTTCAGTCTTTGTCTGGTACCCTATTTAGTTCAAGGTTAATTTCTCTGTATGTCTGCACAAAATCTATTTTTAGCCTATGCTGACCCTGTTATGATCTTGACAATTACATCTGGTTGTAATCATCAATGTTGCCAACTACAAGACTGATAAAACAATTTGTCTGCAATGAAACAAAATGGCATGTGTTTTTAAATGCAGCAATCTTGTCACGTGATTCATTAGTCACAGTCTGGTACCCTATTGTTTTTATATTTCTTTACACTAATTGAGAGAAGCCAAAACGGCTTCGATATGTATGCAGATTTGACCTGAACAATAGCACCTCGCGGCCGTTTGGATTTGTAATCTTGACAATTATTGTCAGTAGTAATAGCTACTAACAATGAAAGTGAGCAAGCTCAACATGTAACTAAGAAAAGCCATAAAGGCTATCAAACCATTTTCCCGCTGACTTGTGTATTGTACATCAATACCGCCACTTCTCAGCTGTTACTACTGTTCAATAATTGTAATCTTAACAATTATCAGAGCGACTAAACCGGACATCTCACGATAACACAGCAGTAAGGCTAATCGGATTATGTGTACTTACCTTTTTGTATGGATTAAAATTTGAGTCTTTCTCGGCTTTATGGAATAAATGTGGTTTCTCGTGAGCCATAAATGATATAATATTAACCTTAGTGGTACATGTACTTTTTTAGTCAACACCTCTTTCAGTAACGAAAACCTGACATCAGGAAACAGAAATCAGATTACTTAACACACGTTATGAATAAAATACTGGTTCTGGATACATAGTACAAAATAAAATGTGGCCGCTTGTGAGGGGTAAATTTTATATTTTTGCACTAATATGCTGGCTGCTGGTCGCATTAGTGGGGTGGCCTTTCATGAGGGGTACTTTTGAACACAAATTTGTCAGTGCCGACGGATTCTGGCCGTAAGGAGCGGGTGGCCGCTGGTCAGTGGGGCCGTTCAAGAGGGGGACCACTGTAATTATGAAATTGAAACAACTGTTTTTACTGAATGATATAAAACAATTTCAGTGTATCTCTGACTACATTTCTACTTTCAAATCTGATCTAAAAAACATGGGAGACTTTTGCAGTGTTCAGGAAATGAAATTACACCTAGCCTACCAAATACTTATTGCTAAATACAGATCAGGATCAAATACAAAACTGTACATTTACAAAAGTCACAGAGTCAGACAATCTCAAGCTGTATGCCAAAATTTTATTGGAACTACCTGGTTAAATGCAACTAAAGCTGGGAATGCCAAAATTGGAATGAAACAATGCTATCTAAATACTTTTGACTGCTCCAGTGGCAAGTGGTTAGAGTGTACGCCTCAGATGCCAGCAGTCACATGTTCAAACCACAGCTGAGTTATATCAAAGACTTATAAAAATGATACTAGTAGCTGCCTGACTTGGTGCTCAGAATTAAGAGGTTAGTGTTAGGACTGTTCAGCCAGGTGTCAGGATAATGTGACTGAGTGGGACATGATGCTACATGTCTGTAGCATGATGCACCAGTGCTTGACATACCTATAAACTGCCACAATGTAGACATCATAGCGATATGACTCAAATTGTTAAAACTACATTAAAAATCCCTGGTTTCAGCATTCCTGGCTTCCATCACATTTTGGCCAAATGAAATATAGGCCAACAGAACTCGAAAACAGTTGATATTCATTTAAACTGGTTGAAATGTGATAGTAGTTGAGAACAGCCAAAGTATGGTGAAGTAGTGTGAAGTGGAGACTTGTTTCTTTCACAAAACAAAAAAGTTTTTGCTGTACTGATTCACAAGGCACTATAGACATACTCAGGGGTCACGCTAGCAGGTGAAGTGGGCGATTAAGTCGCCGAAAAGATGTAAACTTCGCCTTCTTCTGTTAGGAAAGCGAAAACGACTTTGCCCTATGATTTTTTTTTTTTAGAGGTACGTTGATAAATACGTTTTGAGATGCCCCCCTCGCCTGAGGCAGGTTTATTCTAGTATTGTGTTGCAGCTATAGGTATTCTTCAAGTCATCAGTAGCTAGGCCTAGTTTTGATATCAATTATGCTGACAAACAAACACTTGCACATTCACAGGCATGTGTTTGATAGCTGATTGACCATTAACCATTTCCCGAGTTGGCAACTAGGCCCCTATGACTACCTGATTTACGCATGTTATCCTTCAATGATAAAAACATACATACTTGTGTTTCGAAACTTTAACAATACTATGTATAGAGCAGTTTGTGTTTTAAGAATAAAATCGGTGATCTGGTTATTTTAACTGCCTCTTGTACACTATTTCGTCATAAAATTACTTTGAAACTCTAAGTGTACCAGTAACGGGAGGAAAAATGGCGGACATCGCTATGTCTGTGAAATACCAGTTTATTAGATTGTCTGTTTTCGTAAATCATCGAGGAAATATATACAGACAAATATACAATTCATAGAAAGCAAAGCCTAGGTATTATGTTATTTAAGATTTAACTTTAAAATGCAACTATATAAGTCAGAAACTTATGAGACAATGCTATGTTGTGGAATTCACAAGAAGCGTTTTAAGGTCAAAGCACAGGAGTCTGCAGTTTTATCAATAACGCACGACGAAATTTCTGACAACATGAAATCACCTTAATGAGTTCTGTTTTACAGGGTTTGTGACCGTAATGGTGAAAATAAAGGTTAATTCGCCGGATTGGATTCATGCGATGGTCGTCCGAGAATTATGCGTTGGTACGTTACTGTTTTTTGAATGGATGTGTGTAGTTTTTCAGTCTTCTTGCGATTCTGAAGCGATAAAAGACGCGAGAAAAGTCAAATCGAATGGAGGGTTGTGGTCACGCTTGCATTCCTTGTGTTAAATTATAATACCGATAAGGTGATTTCATGTTGTCAGAAATTTCGTTCGGCATTATTCTGCTACCATCACATTTCAACTAACTGAAATGTATGTCACTAGAACATGAAAATGTGTCCATTTGCTAGTGTCAGAGTTTGATTACATCAGGATAAAGACAGCAAAGTAAGTGTATCAATTAGGTTTAGGTTTGTCGATGAGTGTCAATATGGGGTCTCAAGTATGTGAGATATTCCTGAAAATTTGACTTCTCATTCTCCCGCCAGTCCACTTGCGAACACGCTATACCATGCCGTTTTTAGGCAGTAAGACTTCACACACACACACCAAAAAAATATATCGGGTGAGGCGTCTTAAATTGTAGGACTACACCCTACCCTATCCGCATTAACAACCCTTCCCATTGTGGCTTAAATCCTTGTGGTAAATTCAAGACCAAAAGAAAGCGAAATTTTTCAGCCAATGGTTTCTAATTTAAATAAGTTGCTCTAAAATTGCCAATAAGCAACAAATAGCACGAAAATATGTGCCTATTGAAATTATAAGACTCATCATTAGAAAGCATTTGTAAAGTGGTTAAAAAATTCCTATATGACACAGTTCATTATATGACAACATTATTAAAATATATAACGTATATGAAAGAGATTTTATCTTAGTTCAAGTTAGCGATTTTTATAAATTAACGCAATACCGGTGCCAAGAACGATCACATCAAATTCTGAAGGAAGATCGGTAGCCATTTTGAATATTTATATGAACTAATTTGCAGTACAAAATTCCTATACAACATCTGTCCATTAAATGCATAAATTTTAACAAATATTTTGTAGAAACCGATAGTTTTTATTAAAATGTTCTTTAGTGTACAAAACTTTGAAAAGATTAAGAAATAAGACTTTAACCTATTCTTTCATATTAATAACCTGAAATACAAATCTACGGCTACCTATCTAAAATCGAAAGCGGAGGTGATGGGAGGTAGACTAATTGCATGCTAGGTATCAGTCTGGTTAGTAAGGGGCACACGGTACTAATTCAGCGTACATAATAAACTCTGGAAACACCATCATTTTGAAAATTCGATGTCTTTCAATTTTTAAATACTCATGACCAAAGCTATTGCTCCGTATAGAACCAGCCTTGATTTTAGCTCCGTTTACCTTCGAATTTGCATTACAAACATTAAATATTTTCATTGGTGTGGTTTGTCTTGATGATATTTTCATTTTATTTCCTATGGGAAATGTGTAAAGAGTCAAAAATAAATATCAAACCGTAAAAAGATTATGTTGATATGAAAGTGTGGCATCCAGTGTTATAGGACTATCCTTGATAAATGCTTTCTTGTTGAGAAAACCATATGGGCATGGGCATATTTTGAAGCTACATCAGCTTGAAACTTTTTATCATCCTTAGGAAAATAACTGTAACTTTCATTACGAAGTAAAACAAATTCTGGCAGCTTGTGGGTAGAACCTCGTGTTAATGTACAGATAATTTTAATTAATTTTTGGTATCTCATTATTTACAAATCGTGGATTCATAATCCCATATATCATCAGTTTTATGTTCACCCATTTTTAGACTGGTTCTGATATTTTTTGTATGATAAGTACCTTGAGTCTTAAATCTATCATGTATTGACAAGACACCCTTCTATTGCATTATTACGATGGTTGTCTTTTAAGTTTGTAAATGTTGTCATCCTCAGGACTGATAAATCAGCCCCTCACCCGCAATGATGTTGATTATCAGTTAGGAACTGATATCACCTATTAATTGAAAGCTGCAATTATTTGCAGCCACTTTTGTCTGCACACATACGTGTACATTTTATACACTTACCGGTATTTCTTGAGGTTGAACTTCGTCGGCTGAAGGGTTCTTTTGGTGACATGTATATTATATTTCTGGAGCAAATTCTATGTTTGGTGACTTGTAAATCCATGTGGAATAGCACAACCATCTGTCCTGTGGCTATTTTAAATTTCGTGCTAGATATAGCTGTTGCCAATTATCGGTATGTGTCTAAAGTATATGCAGGATTGTTCTGGAATGATTTTCATGCAGCAAAATTGCAGATTTTAATGAACAGGTGACATCACATATCGTCCATCAGTATCAACACAGATTTGGGGGGTTGATATATCAGACTAGTCATCCTCATGCACACAGAACTTAAGCAGTGTCTAAAATTAAACTGCATTTCAAATTTGATTTTACAACAATTTCAATCACCTAACCATTAAGTATAATATGGTCCAAGTGAAGCATGACTGAACTCAGTATTGACTCAGTATACGATGTCAATGTACTGTGGTCTGACCATAAAAACAGGTTGTAACACTCGATTCACATTTTGTCAGATAAAAGAAAAATCTATCTTTCAACTCTTTAAATATTCAAAACAAAACTTAATATTATAAAAAAATTAGAAAATTGGTTTCACTTTTGTATTTTTGGATCAGAACTTTACAGTATGATATGAACACGTATGTTGAATGAAAGAGCTCCTACATTCCTGTCTTATAACAGCAAGTTTCCATGGTACAAGGTTTCCAAGGATCACCTGTTTCTCAATGATGTTAAAACAAACCATGTTTTTATGCAGTGTTAATTTCAAGCCTGGATATCTAGTGGCAGTCCCCTGTAATAGGGAGTCATGCCCCTGCTGGTAACAGATCCCTTCCACGGTATTAGAAAATGGTAGGTGCCTGTTTCCGCCATGGAGGTTCTCGTAACATGCTGGAGTATGCATGAGCACACCTACCCAAAATATGGTATAATCAAGGCAGTGGCAGTACCGATAAATGGAAGAAGAATAATAAACATATGAACACTGGGTACTGACAAACCAAGCCTAATTCTCTGTGTTAGAGATGGCTAGATTATTGATGATAGCTTACTTGACCATAGTCTTGTCCACAAAGTTAAGTTGTGTTATGGCTGATTTTAGGGAGACTGAATTGAATGTATCCCAAGCTGGATTATCATTGCTGAAGAAGCACAAGATAATCAATTTCATTGGCTGACACAAATGTCTTACTGATTTTGAATAGCTTTGTCACCATTTGAAATCACAGTATATGATCAAGGATAGAAATTATAAAGACGAGAAGTTAAAATCTTCAGCAAAAACACTTCTGCATTTATTCAGTGTACAGGGAGGAAGAAAATGTCAAAAGTAATGGAATTGTTATTCATGAAAGTCGAAAAGATGGGATAGCTGATAAAGTGTTTGGATTTTTTTAATAAACAAAAAACCAGGTGGGGATATCTGCAGCCCCGGTTCATTTTGCAATGACCTTGCAGATACTTCTTTTATAATTGTCACTGCACAATGCATTGAATATTTATCATCTACCACAATTTTATATACAGTATATATATATATATATATATATATATATATATATATATATATATATATATATATATATATATATAATAGGGCTGGGTTGAAATATTGGTATAGGAAGTTTTCTTTCTTTTTTCTGATTCCAGTACAACATACTTGGGACCCAAGGAATGGGCTTTTATAGTGGAGTATTCACTCATAGATGCAATTTAGAATTTTATTTCATTTTCATATGAACTCTTTGAGAAATATGTACCCTGGCATATATATTCACAAAAATGCCTTCACTGGGTACCATGTATGTTTAAATGGAATGGCCATGACAAATTCTTTCTTTGGGCTATTACACCAGGCTAGTTATAGGTGCATGAAGACTTATTTGACAGTAATGATACATTGTGATCCTGCTATAGCACACTCCGTTATATCATGAATTTGGATATAGCATGATCGTGATGTGGCTCCTGAAGTTTTATAGGTACTTTTCTTGTGCACGAAAGAATTTTTTCTTCTTTAAAGTACCCCCAAAAAGTTTATTATAATGTTGGTGAAGAGATCATGCATGAATTCAGAGACAGTCATGGCATGGTTCCTGAAATTTCATATATATGTATTTTTCTCATATATGAAAAAATATTTTTTTTCCTTAAAACTTTGAAAAATAACGTAAAAAGTTTATTCATGGATTGCACTGAGTTTCAACAATGTCGCTAATTGTGATTTTTTCCTTATTGGTGACAAAACGTACCATCTGACAGTTATTTTTTGGGGTGACAACATTGTTGGCTGTTTAGACTTTTATATATAAGCTCGGGTTTGGAGTGGTGTATTTCAAAGGCACCATGAAAGGAAGCTTCAAACTTGGATGTAAAATGCGCAGGAATCTATCTATTGTTACATAAATAAATCCTTTGTTCATATTGACAAACCATCTTAACAGTGCATTGTTGTATCAGAATCTGCTTATGTTGACATCTGGCCTGAGTACTGTATGTTGCCATACACTCAAATAGTCATGCTACCGGACTATCCACAGTTGACTAACCTTTGAATTTAGGAACAGGAATCGCTACAATGAACGACTGCTTTTTTAAAAAATGTACCTAGAAAAAATAGTATTGCTGAGACATCAAAGAAAACTGATTACCTTTGACGCACTGATCATTCTGTATAAATACTAAGCAAATGAAAAAAATTTCAATATTCTACAATTATTTGATGTTGCTGCCACAATAGCAAGCAGACATTTGTTTGGTTCTCCAAAGTTGTCCATTAGTGTTAACTTAAGTAACACATGCACCTTTCATCAAAGCATGGAATCTGATGGATTGTTACATTTTCCAGTGTGACTGGAACATGTTTATTGTGCTGTGAAAGTTTGCGTTTTGCAGGAAAAAAGTTTATGCTAATGATTGTTACCAGTGATGGTATAAAACGCAAATTAAATTTTCAATCTTTTGAAACCATTGATATTTGGCCATCAAGTTGATTGAAGGTGGGCATCTCAAATAAGTTTGTTAAACCTTTTAATGTGTTCACCAGTATACCCCCTAGGGGTGCAAGGCTGAGAGTCAAAAATCTCATTGGTCAAAACTAGGGGTCAGACTGAGTAAAAACAAACTTTGGTATCAAAACTGGGGGTCAAATTACAAATTTGGGGGTCTCTGAAGTGCAAATGATGGTAAAGGGAAACACTGGTTCACATTTCAATTTCCCTATGAAAAGCCTTATCCCCTGGGCAGCCTTGGCAAAATGATAGCTGTCTCAGCTGACCAAAATCTAGGCCAGCTTAAGTATATGTACATGTAGCATGGAAACAGCTATAGCCATGTGCTATTGGCAAGAATATTGTAGTGAATTGTTTGATTGTTGGCAATAGTATACAGATCAAATGAGGACTACCATTTTTTTGTTATTTGTGTTTTCTAACGGGATGTATACATTAATTTGTAACTTGATCTATACTCAAATTCTTGGAGTTTTAATATACATGTACAGTACTTAATGCATTACAGATTGTACTACAGAAATGTTAGTTGTCAATATACAATGTATTTCAGACTAGTTTTGTCTTCATTTACTCAAAAGAACATATTTTTGCACCCACTTTTATTACACACACAAATACCCCATCCTACCATGGACATTTGTTTTTGTACATGCATCATTTTCTTAAGCTAAAATACCCCAACCACCATTTTATAGTGACACTGTACACTATACTAATGTGTGCTCATAAGCATTAATTGTACCTCAACAATTAACAGTACACAGATAAATTAACCATTGAATACACAACTCGTGTTGGAGGATTAATGTTGATTTTGAGCTATGTAGCATCATACTCACCATTGATGCTATTGGAGGTTTTTGAAAATAAAGTTTCTTGCCCCCATCATGATTTGAACTGGGATTTCTCTGACACACAAGACCAGTGTACTAACCTCTGGACTGCCACCTCCTTAAGTTTAAGTGCTAAAGTCTTGATATGTGTGAGGTGTAGAGAATAGATTTCTTAATTACCTTAAGATATGCCTTTGGGAGGGGTTGGGGGGTTGGTCCTTATGAAATAGTGACCTTGAATGTATTTTTTAACTCTGCAAACAAATGTTTAACTTAACCATTACTGTTCACAGAGGGTGCATAAATTTAACTGAAAAAGTTGTGTTACTAATGTAATAAACAATGTAGTTTTTGATAGTTAAATGTTTTAATTTTAAAAATAATATAATTATGGAATGGCTTATCTACAACGATTTTCTAACAAAGTATCCAAAATTAAGAGACAGTATTATTTTTAGTAACACCATTAGAATTTAATATTGATATTATATACTAGATAGTTTTGATTGGGGGGTTGGGAGAGGAATGTAATTTTTAGCACATGATTGGCCATATATGGCATTAAGCGTATTTGGTGGAGGAGGAGCCTGAAAAGAATCACCAACCAATGGAAAGCTACAGGCAAGCTTTCTAACATACTCACATTGGTCAAGCCAAGACTTGAGCCCAAGCCAACACAGTTGAGATCTGAGTGATCTACAGTGGCAAGTGCCTTAAACCACTCAGCTACCTGGACACCAGATAGTTTTGGAGAAATTTAAACTGCTATGTTAGGAGACTATTTTAAAACCTATTTTAATGTCAAAATTGCATCCCCTGCGCAGATGAAAAGATTTTCATTCTTGTGTATATCTATCACAAACATTTTGTGTTGCTTCTTTCTCTCACTAATATCAGCCTAATTTGCTATTTTTCATTTATAGGTATGAAAACCTAGAGAACAATGACAAAGCTGGGAAAGGCTCAGTTTGGAGTCAGCACGTTTTTTGCTGCCAGTCATCCTAATGACAAGTGTGGTGCCAATGGACTGCCACTGACACCAAACTCTATCAAAATCCTTGGAAGATTTCAACATCTTACCACGCTTGAGCACTCCAGTATATGTAAATACCTGGATATTGTCAGGGGAAAACATGGTAAATAGTTCAATATTACCTGTATTCTTCTTTTTCTATCTCATGCTTTAGTGTCCAGTATATTATAATACCATCATTTGGTCAGTCTTTTCATTCATCATTACCCTCTGTCATGGCAAACAACCACACAGTGAAACATCACAAAATTTGTGTTTTATTCCACATTGTATTGGTGGTTTTATTCTATAATGTATTAATCATATGTTGGGGTGGAGTATTACCTGTAATTTTGCTTTGAAATTATTCATGGAAAGTAACATTTTGTGTCACATACCTGCTTCAAATTTGGAAAAGAAGATGAAAAAAACGATATCTTAACTTGAAATGTACCAAGAAACTGTTTTAGGTTTAATATGATTTCTCTTGATTGTATTTTTCATTTATAGAGAAGATTTCTCATGACTGTATTTGTCATTTATAGAGAGGATCATTGTTGTCTCAGAGTACTACACTAAAAATTTGGCTCAAGAATTAAATACAGGAACATATTCAGAGTAAGTATATATATTAACTACATTTATGCAATAAGTGAAATTATTTGGTTTAGGGATGTTTTAGGTTGTTGGCGGGGTGGGGTTAAGTACACGAAAAAGCAAAGAACATTTAAAATTGGTCCAAATTGTGTACAGCCAATCTCATATATAATTCATGCTCTCATGTTCTTGTATGCAGTCAAGCATTATCATAGACTTAGATAATTGTGCCAGTCAGTCCATAATTTTGTTATGGCATGTGAACTACCTGATTTGTGTATTACTATAGGTACATTTTGATGATTATGATTATTTCACAACATTCATATTTTTATAGTAAATATGCATCATTTCAGTTTTTACTGATATTTATTATATATGTATAGTACATGCATCATGGATTCAGATTGCCCGCTCAGTATGGTGGATTTGGACATGGAGGGGTAGGGATAAAGTGTTTACTACGTTAAGTGGATGTCCACTACATATAGTAATTATCCACTAAGCCTAGTGGACATCCACTCAGTCTGGTCATGGATTTTAGTGCATCTTGTGGGTTTTATAGTACCCTTTACTGATTTTATTGCTTTTGCCCTGTGAGTTGACAAATTAAAGAAATAGATGGGAGAAGCTCCAACACTGTAAACCTGACAATGGCTAGTGTCAGTTTGATACCTTTACCTATGCAAACTCTACATTAATAACATTGCCTGTGGTATTTATCAATGGCCTAGCAAGAGAGACCATGTGCATAAAAAAACCCCAGGTTTTAGATTTCTTTGATAGTTTCCCATCCCTGTCAATGACAGATCATATGTCAGAAAACTACAACTTGTATTGACTACATACAGAAATTTACATAGTACTCAACATCAGTTGGTTATATTTGAAGTTCTTTCTCAGTAAGTAATATTAAATACAAGTGTTCGTTGTACTGGTTATTAATGTGTAATAGCTTCCCTTTAATTTCCACATTATTTCCAAGTGCCCCTTTATTGAAAGCAGTGTTCAAATAAAAAATCACTGTATATACTCATGTATAGCCCATTCACATATAAGTTGAGGCGTCCCCCCCAATGGAATAGGTAAAAACTTTTAAAAGTGCATGACCCACACATAAGTGGACCTATAAGTCAAAGATGACATCACAGGATGCATGCAGTAAGTTCCAAATGCATATATTTAGTCAAACCACATTACTGAAATAAAATATTACCTTCAAGCCTAACGAAAATGAATGTACAAACATCAGCTTGTATTTTGAAAGTCAAACATAACACTAACAATTTTAGTCTTAAATGTTAAAACATAATTTAAATAATAAAATCCTCAAACTAAAATCCTGAATTGTACAAATTCTTTAATTTAGAATCATTCAAAATCGGGCTCGATATCTGGATAGCCAAATATTTCTTGAAAATCAACTTCTGTTATGGGTGTGCTGTCATCGTAGATGTCATCATTGTCATCAGAGTCATCTGTTAGTGTGTCACTCCACTTCTCATTCTCTTTCTAGTTATCTGAATCAAATATGGCATCATCTTTAGTTCCATCCATGGCATTGCTGATACAGCACTTTCAAAATGATTTCAAAATCATTTCCAATGGAATTGAGTCCCATGCATCTTTGAGCCACTTGGTGACCAGGTTGATGTCCATCCTTATGAAATTTCCACCTTGTTAGACCACATCTTTTGTAACCTATCCTTAAACAGCTTGTTTAGGCAGACGTTAAGAGGTAAAACTGATGTTTGACATCCAGGTATCACAGCTAATGTAGGTTTAATTTTCTTTGCAACCATTTTGACCTCATCAGTCTTGTGTGCTCAGAACATGTCCCAGACAAGCATTGAAGGTTTTTGAAGTGCACCTGGTATCTTGTTCCAGATTTTCTCCAACCATTCAACCGTTCCACTTACGTCCATCCTTCCCATTCGATGTGCATGAACAATGACACCAGCAGGAAATTTAATGCTTCTTGCTGCATGCTTTTTGGCAGAGTCTTCCATTTAAAATGAAGACAGGAGGCAGCTTTGAACCATCAGCTAAACAGGCCAAAACAATTGTGAAATGTGTTTCTTTTCATAACCAGTTGTTTTTATCAGAATAATTTTCTCACCAACAACACTGACTGTTTTGTTGCTTAGAAGGCCAAAGGTCATAGGCATCTCATCAGTATTTCCAATTTGCAGTACTTCAAATGAGCACTCTTTTCTGTGACGGATGATAAACTTCTGAAATTATTTGATTTTTTTCTTCCAAGTCTTTTGGTAGCTTTTGTGTGATCTTTGTTTGCTGTCTGAGACAGAAACCATGCCAGTTCATAAAACGTAACATCAATGGCTGAAGCAACAAATTTTGTTGACTCTGCCGACTTGTATTTGTCATCTTTCACCATTTGCAAAGCACACAAATGATTGCAATTCTTGTGATAATGTATCCAGTTTTTTGACATTCACTTACAAAATCACCAAGTTCTTTCTCAAATTCAGGGGATGAAGTGATCCCAGTCCGACATACCTTCTTTGTTCTTGGCATCGCTTCAAATGTTGCTTTGTTTTTCCGCCATTCCTGTACGTGCTTCTCATGTACACAAAATTCACATGCTGCAACACACTTGTTATTTGCTTTGACTTATTCAGTAACGTTAAGTTTGAACACCACATCATAAGCAGATCCTATTTATCATGTTTATACTTTATGATGTAAATTTTCCATTGTTGGTTGGTTATCTAATTGGATTGGATAATTATTTATCATTGTTTCTTTTTTTAACTACCAGTGACTTGATTCAGTTAGCAAAAATATAATTGGTTGTCAGTGTCAACATCATTACACAAGAAACCACTTCAAGCAGGTTTGACAGTTATGATTAGAAATCTTTATCCCCGCTCAGTCTCATTAAAGAGAGTCAGTATGGATAAGTAAATTCATCTATATTGTACAACAAAACAAACCAGTTATCCTGGAGGCACTAAGTACCATGTATCAAGCATACCAGTAGTTCTACAGCTAATAAACCTGTTTGCTTTATAAACAACTAAACAGTAGTAGATGATGATGCACAGTGATTGTGGGTGCCCAACTTTTTTGGTACGTCATTCGGGAACAGTTTTGCAATATGTTTCATGTGGCCTCAAAAAAAGTACCAGATGTACTTAATGAAGTTGTATGAATATCACCTGAAAATAAGCATGCAGGTTTAACTCCTGCCAAAGATATTTAAGTGTTTAGGCTTTTTCATCACTTTTACTGTTAGATTTGGTAATATTAAACTCATCAGATGACCAAACCAGAAATTATAGCAATATTTATTTGTACTTGTTGGCAAAGAATACAGTAGTGTGTGCTTCAGTAAAGTCTGAGTAGTCCTATTGTAAACATAAACAGTGTCTAGTTCTTGAGGAAAATGTGTCACTGGAACATATATATTTAGGCTTTTTATCACTTTCACCCTTACATTTTGTAATGTTAAACTATCAGATGACCAAACCAGCAATTATAAGTATAATTGTTTGAGCATCGGCCTTGGATGTGGGAGGTCATGGGTTCGAACCCAGGCCAAGTCATACCAAAGACTTATAAAAATGGTACTAACAGCTGCCTCACTATATGCTCAGCATTAAGATATTAGTGTTAGGACTGGTCGACCTGGTGTCAGGGGAATGTGACTGAGTGAGACATCATGCCACATGTCTGTGGCATGAAGCCTTAGTGGTAAACATCACTATAAACTGCCACACTGCAGACATCATAGCGATATGCCTGAAAAATTGTTAAAGCTACTTTAAAAATCCAAATCACACACACACACACGTATTTGTTTGAGCTTTTGACAAAATATTACAGCAGTGGTGGGGTAGTACTAAACAGAGGCTGAACTACAGATTGTATCTTGGATAGAATTATGTACATTTTATTGTATCTTGAATAGAACTGTGTATATTTCATTGTATGTTGGATAGAATTGTGTATATTTCATTGTATCTTGAATAGAACTGTGTATATTTCATTGTATGTTGGATAGAATTATGTACATTTCATTATATCTTGGATAGAATTATGTATATTTCATTGTTTGAAATCATTTTAAGCAAGCATTTGTAAAGTGATAGGGGGAGTGACAAAAAAATCAGCGTTTCTAATATTCTTTATTTTAGTAACTGAATAAATAGTCCTTGTTACTTTAATGTCTTTCTTCTTACATGTGATTTCTTTTTCTCTTTCTTTGTTTCTAACAGAACCTCTCTCACTCCCATGGTTATTAAAATCAATATCATTAAAGTTTATATATTTTATGTGGCACTTAAATATTCTTGTGGGATTCCTTGCTCTGAAATTTATATTTCATCTTTTGCAATACGTGTTTGTCAATGTATTTTAGTGGCAAGTGTTTGAATATTAAAGGCACTGTGTACAACTTGAAAAGAGCATTCTGTACTGGACTTTCCAGTTGGGCCAATAAAACTTAATCCATCTACTTTGAGCCATGATGTGGACATCCAGAGCACCCACTATGTCCAGTCCATGACAGACAAAGTTGTGGACAGATTCATTTTCATTACTGAAACCAGGATTTTCTAAAATCCACCATATGTATACTATACATGTACCGAATTCATAAAACTGATCTTTACTTACTTCAGAAAAGTTACATAGTCATTGAAATATGTCATAATGACATAGGTTGAATTCTAGTTGAAACTTAGTGTGGAACTTTATGCAAAGCTACAGCGTGAGATACAATATAAGTAAGATATGAAATAAGCAGTCAGATCCTTTCACACAGTTTTAACTATACCAGCATATCCCATTTATCCATTGTTTTATTGCATAAGTAACTATTATCATTAGGTATTAAGTGTCCATTAATTACTTTTATTTGTTCAGGAACAGTTAAGTTAATTAGTTCTTGATTTATCTGAATTAATTTAGTTGTTGATTTATTTTCAGTACTGATAAATTGATAACTTAATTTGCTATAAATCACTAAATTTATATGAGAATTAAAATAATCGAATTTTAAAATCAAACTGAATTCATGCAAATTTCCAATTAGAACTTTGATATTGAAAAGGTGTGCATTTTGTCCAAGAGTTTCGACAGTTGTATGTTGCCAATTCACTGCATGTTCTAATTTATGAAGGTTTAACTCCATGAAAATATAATGAAATACAGTATTTCAGAAAAAATGTCTAAAATGTACATGTATGTATTTTAGTGAAAGCAAGCTGATGACTCTCGCATTTGACATCCTTCAAGGACTGGTGTACTTAAACCGGAAAGGATTAACACACAGGAACCTGAAACCTGAAAATATCCTCTTTGATCCTGAGGTAATAAAAATCACACACACATGTTTCGTTTAAGAAAAACCCTGGGGAGAACCACCAACCCACATGAAGCTACAAGCAAGCTTTCTCACATACCTACATTGGCCAAGCCCAAAACTTTAACCCATGCAGATACAGGTCAGTGATCTGTAAAGGCCAACACCCAAAAGGCATTGTGTGGGTACAAACACTTATGAATATATGCAACCTTTCAAGTCAGACAGATACTGTAACTCATGTCATATAGACAGATACTGTCACTAATCCTGTGTCATATGGACAGATACTATAACTTGGAGTCGGCAACCTATGGCACGCATGCCACAAGGTGGCATATCAAGAGGTTTTGTGTGGCACGCAAAGGGCAGCCAGAAATCTCAATTTTAACAGTGTTACTCTCTTACTGGTGGCATACGCTCGTTCATTTTGTAATTGATCTTGAAAAAAGTGGCATGCTATGTAAAATTGGTTGCTGACTCCTGCTATGACTCATCCCATATCATGTAGACAGATACTGTGACTCATACTATATCATATACAGTAGTCCCCCTCTTGAACGGCCCCCCTGACCAGCGGCCATCCGCTCCTTACGGCCAGAATCTGTCGGCACCAACGAGTTTGTGTTCAAAAGTACCCCTCACAAAATGCCACCCCGCTAATGCAACCAGCAGCCAGCATATTAGTGCAAAAAAATAACATTTACCCCTCACAAGCGGCCGCATTTTATTTTGTAATATTTTTCCAGAACCAGCATTTTATTCATAACGTGTGTGAAGTAATCCAATTTCTGTTTCCCAATGTCAGGTTTTCGTTACTGAAGGAAGTGTTGACCACTAAGGTTAATATATCATTTACGCCCCACGAGAAGCCACATTTATTCCATAAAGCCGAGAAAGACTCAAATTTTAATCCATATAAAAAGGTAAGTACACATAATCCGATTAGCCTTACTGCTGTGTTATCATGAGATGTCCGGTTTAGTCACTCTGATAATTGTTAAGATTACAGTTATTGAACAGTAGTAACAGCTGAGAAGTGGCGGTATTGATGTACAATACACAAGTCAGTGGGAAAATGGTTTGATAGCCTTTATGGCTTCCCTTAGTAGGATGTTGAGCTTGTTCACTTTCATAATTAGTGGCTATTGTTACTGACAATAATTGTCAAGTTTACAAATCCTAACGGCCACAAGGTCAAATCTGTGTACATATCGAAGCCATTTTGGCTTCTCTTGCTTAGTGTAAAGAAATGTAAAGACAGTAGGGTACCAGACTGCAGCTAATGAATCATGTGATAAGACTGCTACCTTTAAAAACACATAGCAGTTTGTTTAATTGCAAAAAAATTGTTTTATCAGTCTTGTAGTTGGCAACACTGATGATTACAACCGGACGTAATTGTCAAGATCATAGCAGGGTCAGCATAGGCTAAAAATAGATTTTGTGCAGACACACACACACAGAAATTAAACTTGAACAAAACAGGATACCAGACAAAGACCAAAAAATCACGTGACAACACATTTATCGCTTCCATTACGAAGAAGGCATTTCGTCCGCTCTACAAAAGTTTAGTCTGCATAATTAAATTGCATACAGTTAGCAACATTTGAATAAATCATTACCAAACATTAACATGTCATCATGTAAATGGAGACAATTATTTTAGAAAAAAAAGTCGGTTATTCTACTGGACGACATCGGGTGAGGTGGGGAGGGGGGACTTGCCGAACAATTTTATGTTGAAAACACTCAAATAAACAACATCATAACTGATAAGGAGATTATTCAGCAGCAGTGGGAAAATGGAGCAAATAGAAAGAGAATTATGTATGTACCAAGATTTAAATGACGTTTTTGAATGGTTTTGCAATGTGCATGACAACAACACCCGCTCACATATCATGCTTACGCCAAGAATAAGAACTATTAATGCATATTCATTTGAAATAAGTCTATTATTATAACAAGAAGAACCTTTTAATAATTAATGTTACTTTTAAACGAAGATATTAAATGCTTTGAAGAATGTAGCATTCTTACTACGTACATGACATATACTTCTCACAAAAAATTTAGTCCGCCTCTGGAAAGGCCACCCATCTTATAAGACCACTCTCCCGGTGCAGAAGGGATGGCCGTATAAGAGAGGGACTACTGTAGACAGATGCTATAACTCATACCAAGTCGTATATACAGATCCTGTGTCATATAGACAGATACTGTAACACATCCCATGTCATATAGACAGATGCTATGGACTGCTCCGGTGGCCTGGTGGTAGAGCGTCTGCCTCGGATGTGGGAGGTCACGGGTTCAAACCTCAGCCGAGTCATACCAAAGACTTAAAAATGGTACTAACAGCTGCCTCGCTTGGC
Source organism: Megalonaias nervosa (assembly GCA_016617855.1). Taxonomy (NCBI): domain Eukaryota; kingdom Metazoa; phylum Mollusca; class Bivalvia; order Unionida; family Unionidae; genus Megalonaias; species Megalonaias nervosa. The sequence continues at coordinate 20,853 of JAECUM010004103.1, read as the reverse complement.
ACTGAGCATTAAGAGGTTAGTGTTAGGACTGGTCAGCTTGATGTCAGGATAATGTGACTTGGTGGGACATCTTGCTACATGTCTGCGGCATGATGCCCCTGTGCTAAACATCACAATAAACTGTCACTGCAGACATCATAGCGATATGACTGAAAAATTGTTAAAGCTACGTTAAAAATCTAAATCTCACAAAAAAAACACACTCATACAAACAAAAAAAAACACATAAACAGATGCTATGACTCAAGCTGTGTCATATAGACAGATGCTGTGACTCATTCTTTGTCATATGGACAGATACTGTAACGCATCCCATGTCATATAGACAGTTACTGTGACTCATCCTGTGGCATATAGACAGATACTGCAATGCATCCCATGTCGTATAGACAGATACTATAACTCATCCCATGTCATATATTCTGTAACGCATCCCATGTCATATAGACAGATACTATAACTCATCCCATGTCATATAGTCTGTAATGCATCCCATGTCATATAGACAGATACTATGACTCATCCAATGTCATGTAGACAGATACTATAACTCATCCCATGTCATATAGACAGATACTGTGACACATCCTGTGTCCTATAGACAGATGCTATAACTCATTCCATGTCATATAGACAGATAATATAACTCATTACATGTCATATGAACAACAAAGTACAACTGAACTTGAGCTAGGTCTCTTTTAATGTGTAACCTTATATTATAAATAATGGTTTTCTCACACACAAAAAAATCTATTTAAAATTATCTAGCAAAAAATAAAAAATGTGTGGGACAGAATAACACTGGGGGACAGACAAACAGATTTGACTGCTGATGATAGAATATGACCAGTGGGAGCATAAGAAAAGACAGTATTCACCATATTCATGTTTCTCCTTCAAATACGTTCCCCAATCACATTACATTAGGAATATTAGCATGCTACCTCACAAATCAAGCCCTACTAAAAGACAAAAATCATCTTGTCTGTTTTTAGCTAGACAGAGGGCAGTAACTCTTGCCCATTACTTCCCCTTGATACCACCAGGTGGTGCCAGTTTTTAGCTTTGCTGTGTGCTGAGACACACACAGTGTAATAGCCTCTGACAATGCAGCCTTTTTTGTGTTCCTATGGACCCATACGGCAGTCGTTTTGCATTTATTCATATTTCGTGCTGTTTTGATAGAATTATTATTAACCATGCATGCAGCATAAGTTTTAAACAGGGCAATTGGTTTCTGATATGACATTTCACCGATCTGTTAGTTACGACAGTGTTTTTAGCAACCTAGTAATTTTAACACATTGCTAGTTTCTGCTTAGTTTCTGTGTCTTGTGTTGTTTCAACACATATCAATTAAACATTCTACAGGCCACTTCAGAGCATGGAAGTTTACCAAGACTCCTGTTTTGTTTATTATATATACATGGTTTCATTTACGCATCTATAACATGTGGTTATGACATTGTTTTGTTTCAGCATCCTAGTAATTTCAACATATTACTAGTTTCTACTTAGTTGTGTTTCTTGTATCAGAGCATGGTAGCCTATCATGACTCTGGTTCAGTTTATAGTATGTACACATTGTCCCTTCTTTATTAACTATGCATTGTGCTTAAGCTTAATATAGGACCTGTGTTTATGATACAACACGTTTATGGGTCTGTTAGTGACGGAAGTGTTTGTCAACCCATTCCTAGATTCTGCTTTAGTTTGTATCTTTTGCGTAATTTCTGCAGAATATTTATTTAATCAATCTATATGCAACTTCAGAGCATGGAAGTACGCCATGGTTCCTGCTTTTTTATGTTATGTATACATTGTTTCTGATATATGGTGTCTGTATTATGTAGTCTGGGCTGCCGAGTGAGATGATTTATGCTATTAGTTAGTTAGTCACATACTTATCTGCTAATCTATGCTTTATTTTCTCTCATCTTGTGTTGTTTCAGGGGGAATATTTACTACACTTTTGATATACACATGCACAAAGATTGCCCTGTTTGGCATTGAAGGGAAGGAGCTAAATATGCAGTGTTTGGTCGGAAAACACATGCACTGCTGTACTTCAGAAAGCGGCAAAGGGAAAAGAGAGACTGTTGAGGTCGTGGCAGGATACCTCTGACATCATTAGTCTCCACCCCAAATCAACTTCATTGGCAAGCCTTGTTGAGTCGCTGGAAATCCCCCCCCCCACCTCAGCTAAGTTTGTCGCATGGATCCAACACATACCATTACGTCAGGGGATGGAGAAAATAAAGGAGGGGACCATCCATCGCTGGATAAGAAGCATCAGTCAGTACAGCAAAGCCGCATTCTTATCAATCTGAGCAAAACATTAGGGGAATATTCCCCATTTGTAGGCTACCCAAATGGGATAAGCCTCCACATATGTCAGAGCATGACCTTCAGGCAGGTAAGTTGGGGTGCATGGGATTTACGATCAATCGGCTGGACCCAAATAATAATAATACTGCCGCACTGACCAGTCGTCCAGCTGACAGTTGCCCCAACATCACCAGCAGTCCAGCTGTCCCAGCATGGAGACCTCTTGGCTGGAATTGGGCCTACTACACAATGTTTACAGGTATCTTAGTGATAGATCCATCCATCTAGGTGGGCAGCCGGCAGCATATCATTATTTCACTGGCGATTTTGATGAGAAATCTGCCCATTCAGCCATGGTTTTGGAGCAGCTGGCACACCTGTGCTGGACCAACATATAAGCAGCGATGGTGCTGGAAAGGCCAGCAGTGCTGCAAAGGCAAGTAGTGCAGTGATGCTGACAGTAAGGGAAAGGTCAGAGATACAGGCAGTGCTGGAAAGGTTGCCAGTACAGTAATGCCAACAGTGTGGAAAGGGATGGAGATGCCTGCAGTGCTGGAAAGGACATCAGTGCGTCGATGCCAGCAGTGCTGTCTTTACCAGCGATACCAGATATTAGAGTGCTCATGGCTTATACTCAAGTGAGAGTTCATGTCTTGCACAGATACAACCGAATGGAGTCATCAAGGCCATCCGGCACAACTTATGCTGAGCCAGATGAGAACCCAGTGCACAGTAATGGTGATGAGTTGTCGATAGTCACGTGCACTTACATCAACCAATATCATGCAATAGTACAGTGGCTGTATGAAACCGATCTGAGCTCGCTGGACCTCCCTGTTCCCTCAGAAAGGAGGGGGGGCTGATTCAGGTCAGTTGGAGTGGTTTCGGGTTTCATTCATCAACAATGCCCTTGCTTCTCCACACGATACACTGTCAGATCAGGAGATGGATGCCTTTCAATAACAGAAGATACATTTGCTCATAAATGATGCAGGAACTTGTGCTAAGGACACATTCTCCAATGAGCTACTCAAGACTGTTGCTTTTGGAATGCAAACAGCAGGCGGAGGCCCATCATCGAATGTAGTTTCCTCACCCTGTTCAAGATGAGGAAGGTGATGTCATTCCACCTCTCCGTCAGATGGGGCAGGTATGCCATTAGTCTTGATCTGACAGATGTATACATTCACGTCCCTGTCCACCTGATCTGTTGCTAGTTTCCATGTTCCACTTACCGCCACATTGTTACCAACTCACCGTTCTACCCTTTGGCCCCCATCAACCCCTTGGTTTTCACTCACACTAGGGATTCCACTGTCTCCCTGTTTCGGGTGTCATCTTGTACATCGAAAGCAGCATACCTGGGCAGCATCTTAAAAAACACGTAAGTTCTATCCTACTTCAAGGTGGAATGATCTCTGTTCTCTGCTAGATCATCTAGGCCTTTTCATGAACTGGGAAAGTCATACCTCCGTACATCCCAGAATTTTGTCCATTTGGGCACAGACTTTTTAACCAACCAGAATCTGGCATGTCCCCTTGTGTTCACACTCCTAGAATCATTGAATTTTTTTAGTCCATTTCCATCAAGACTTGGATTTCATCAGGAGAGTTCTTGCAACTCCTAGTCTATTATACGGCAGTGTTCTCTCATTATATGGGCCTTGCCTGCACATTGATGCCTCGTTTTATGTCCTCTTAATCAAGCAGTCATGATGACACCCGAAATTCAATCATTCACAAGTCAGTGGGGCAATCCAGACTGGCTGACCATTGGAATCCAGCTGAAGAACCCTAGGCAGAAATAATGTGTGTGTGTGTGTGTGTGATTAACAATTTTTAAGTCATATCACTACGATGTCTGCAGTGTGGCAGTTTATAGTGATGACTAGCATTGGGACATCATGCCGCAGACATGCAGCATGATGTCCCACCCAGTCACATTATCCTGACACCAGGCCAACCAGTCCTAACACTAACCTCTTAATCCAGAGCACCAAGTGAGGCAGCTGTTAGTTCCATTTTTATAAGTCTTTGGTATGACTTGGCCGGGGTTCACACCCATGACCTCCCGCATCTGAGGCGGATGCTCTAACCACTAGGCCACCAGAGTGGTCGCAGAAATAATGTAAAGCACTGCCACAAGTGCACATGGTGGTAGTAGACACCTGTTGTTGACCTTCACTGCTGTTAGAGACACCTGGGAAATGGCCTCTACTCATCAATATCCTAGAAAGGAAGGCTGTCATCAATACCTTTCATTTCTGTAAAGATAGATCCTGGGGTGAAACGGTCCCCTTTTGATCCAACAACACTGTGGTAATGACCTATATCCTCAAACAGGGAGGTACCAGACCACTTGTCCAGTGTTCTGATTTGGCATTTTCTACATGGGTGCAATAATCTCCATATCAACATACAATTCAGACACCTTCTGGCTGCATCAGTGGCTTCACCGAGAATCACTCCAGAAGGGGTCATGTCCCAAATGGCCACTCCATCAATTGGTTATCACTCAGATTCACACACTTTAAGGGCGTCCAGTGATTGACTGCTTGATGATGAGATGGAATCAACAGCTGCCCACCTTCGTCTCCTCAGTTCCAGACACAGCAGCTTGGGCTGTGAGATGCACTCTCAGCCATCTGGGAGGGGTTGTGGGCCTCTGCCTCTTACAGTAGTACAATTACAGGGTCAGAATGGCAATTGACTCTGATAGCCCCTCTTTGAGGGCACAAGCCCTGTATCACCAATCTATTTTCCCAACAGTAATACAACCAGGAAGATTCCGACCAACCTGAATCGAACGACTCTTCTTCTACATGCTTGGCTTTTACCAGGACAGCCTTACGAGTTAAGCCTTCATTTGTGGAGAGAATCTTGAGAGTAACCATATATATTGCCCATCTGTGTGCCTCTATCCCTCAACTGGCCAACTTTCTCTGGCTCTGTTCTTGGACCCCAATTGCTACCAAAGGCTACAGCCATATGATATTGGACACATTCTGGCATCATGGCAACATGTTTGGGTGGGATAGAGACCTATCAGATCTTTTAGACAATATTGGTCTCCTGACCAATATCTCTTATTTGTCACCAAAGGGATCCAATCGAAATTTATTAACATGGCTAGATTTGAACCACTTCGAACTTCTAGCCTCCAAATCGCTAAGGTCACTATCATACAGACCATGTTTACTGATAGCTTTAGCTTCAGCGTAATGGGTAAGAGGGCAGCATCTCCCTTTATGTTCACCAGAATTCTTTTCAGTTCAGATTGGAGGGTTAGGTGGTTCTCATGATATCATCTGGATTCGTAGCCCAGAACAGATTACTGTCTCTTGGTAGTCCACCATTATCCCTGTTCACTTTCTTCCATAGCCAGGTCGAGAACAGCAGCCCTGCAAGATTCTGTTTGCACTCTCAGGGATCAATGATCTTGGACACATTCCAACATCATGGGAGATGTGACATTGGGCATGATAAAATATCTCAAATCTGTTAGACAATATTGATCTCCAGCAACCAAAATCTATAACATTGTTTCCAAAGTGGAATTTGTCTTGGGTTCTAACTTGGCTGAACTCAGGATTGAACCTCTCACTCATGCTTTACTCAAGTTCCTATCATACAATACATGCTTCCTGACAGCTTTAGCTTTCACATGCAGGGTCAGTGACCTACATGCCCTTTCAGTTGACCCAACTATCTTCTGTTCAATTTGGATCATTCGGTAGTCCTCCTTACACAACCAGGTCTGGTTGCCAAGAATGAGTTGCTGTCCATAGGAAAACAGCGAGTTGTCATTCGTCCTCTCTTTTCGATAGACAAGTCTAAAAACTGCCAAGACCTAGTGGTATCAAGGGGAGGTAATGGGCAAGAGTTACTACCCTTTGTTTATCTAAAAATAGACAGGATAAGATGATTTTCGTTTTTTAGTAGGGCTGGATTTGTGAGTTAAAAGGCTAATATTCCTAACGTAATGTGATTGGGTAAGTATTCTCAGAGAAACATAATTTACTTCAAAAATTTGCTTTCTTGAAAATCTACTGTCTAAGCCATTTTTAATACATTAATTATTCACCAGATTTAGCTCAGTTCTTGATCATAAATAATTTACAATAATTATCACATAAAAATATTATTGTTCAGACTTTTGCTTTTTCTAAAGTACAAGTAGTGAGTAGAATATTATTGATGAATCCTGTACCAAGATTAGCAGTAAATGAACTTGTCTAAAGAAATTTCTCATTGCAGGGGAAAGTGAAATTGTCCGAGTATGGAATGTACTACATGACTGATTGTGGAGCAGATGTTGCCTTTCCTATTGGGTGAGTATTACCTGATGTCTTTAATGGTGAGTATTACCTAATGCCATTCCTATTGGGTGAGTATGCCTTTCCTGTTGCTTGAGTATTACCTGATGCCTTTACTATTGGGTGACTATTATATTATGCCATTCCTATTGGGTGAGTATTAACTGATGCCTTCACCTATTGGGTGAGTATTACCTGATGCCTTTCCTATTGGGTGAGTATTACCTGATGCCTTTAATGGTGAGTATTACCTGATGCCTTTAATGGTGAGTATTACCTGATGCCTTTAATGATGAGTATTACCTGATGCCTTTAATGGTGAGTATTACCTGATGCCTTTCATATTGGGTGAGTGTTACCTGATGCAGATGATATCTAATATCAGTGTTCATTAAGCTGAATGATTTTATATAATGGCATATTGATTATTCTTTACATTTTGTGATGTTTCATGTTTAATTAAAATAACGTATTTACCATATATGTTGGGACACCATATTTGTTTGGACACCATAATTTATTAAGTGATTTTTTTGTGCACTGTATGTTCTGGGACACATCTTTGTTTCTGAGGCTTAAGTTATGGGACATCTTTTAAATCATTTGAAAATTACATGTTGGAAAATGCACTCCAACTGAAATTTTATTTTAAAATATGTAAAACTGTTGTTCTTGAAATAAAACTCTTTAATCCACTGCAGCATCATCTTTTCAACCCAACACTTCTCTTGCACATGTATGATCCATTCTTTCAGTGCATTAATAGCTTTTTAGCTTTTGCATGCCGTGAAAAATTAACATTGCAGGCAACACATCTCCTAAAGTGGAAACTGCAAGGACTAAAATGAAATTTTTAAATCTGCACGAGTTGTGCTAATTTACCCACTTTTAAGCCCCGGTCTTATCATCAGTCTGTCCAGGAATGAGATCAAAGTACACTGGAATTTCATCCTTGTTAATGATCATATTGTCTGTGAAATCATCTTCTCTTCTGGCCTTCACAAATTCATCAAATGATTTTATTTTCTCCAAATCTTCTGGGTGACACTGGGTCATCGATGTACCTGCACAAAGCGCTATATTGTGTCACTTTAAAAATTGTTTTGTTGTTTCAGTTTATTTTCAAAATTCTTGTGAATACCAGTGAAAAGGAACCAAAGTTAGCATTTTTATGTTGGCTGACCGTGTATATTCCACACAAAAAAAATCGGCACACTTAAAAGAATCCAAAGTTGGCTTCCGAGGTTAGCTTGCTTTGTAATAAAATAACCATTGTATTGATATCCTTTTTAAAAAGATCTGCTTAAAAGTATCCAAAGTCAGCTTCCAAGGTCAACTTTCTATATAATAAAATAACCTTTGTATTTGATATCCTATAGATAAGTTCAAAAAGTGAGCTTATTGCTTGCTACCAGTTGTGTTTATTCACCACCAGGGCTTCTATTTGCTTCGCATCTGTTGTTATAATACATATGGGCATTGATGTTTGTGGGTAAATAGTATACACTTGCTTTAATAATACTTTTTATAACCCATGCTAGTAACTCAAGTGAATGTATTTTTAAATAATCATTTTTATTTGCGAGATACTGTCATATAGTTGACCTGGATATAATACAGTCTTGGTTATCTTACACCTAACACAGTGTCATGCATGAATGGCAGATGCCTTCAAGCAATCATTTGATTATTTCCCTCTCATTTGTGATTTTTTTTGTATCAAGTTTTCAGTCGGATAACATATTTAAACCTTTGAGTATACATGGTATGTGATAATTTTCATTCTTAACATTTTTATTGTCATGGAGAATCCCATATTTCATTTAGATGAAGAGTAGCTAACAATGTAGTTATCAAGAAAAACATGCAACAATTTAAGATGTGATACGTTATTTACTGCAAAGCCTCATTATGCTGTTGGGGTGCTTGTATGCTGTTGGATGCAAAATGCTTTTGGAATACTTGTATTCTGTTTGGATGCTTATATGTTGTTGGAATACTTGTGTCCTGTTGTGTTGCTTGTATGCTTTTGGAATACTTGTATGCTGTTGGGATGCAATATGCTGTTGGAGTACTTGTATACTATTTGGATGCTTATATATTGTTGGAATACTTGTGTCCTGTTGTGTTGCTTATGTGCATTTAGAATACTTGTATGCTGTTTGGATGCTTATAATCTGTTGGAGTTCTTATGTCCTGTTGTTTTGCTTATATGGTGGAATAATTGTTTGCTGTTTGGACGTTTATATGCTCTTGGGATACCTGTATGCTGTTGGGATATTTGTATACTGTATGGATGTTTTATGTTGTGGTGATACCTGTATACTGTATGGATGTTTTATGTTGTTGGGATACTTGTATACTGTATGGATACTTGTATACCGTATGGATGCTTGTATGCTATTGGGATATTTGTATACTGTATGGATATTTGTATACTATTGGTATAATTACATACTGTTACCATGCTTTGTAATGAGAGACCACTGTACTACAGGACACTATTTTGTTTCCTTCATAGTTCGTTTCACTACATGGCACCAGAAGTGGTCTGCTCAGGACCAAGTCAGGTGGATGAGAACACATATCAGCTGTCACAGCCTTCCTCCAGTCCTAAAGTGGACATCTGGTCACTTGGATGTATTCTGCTTGAAATCTTTGCTGTAAGTCAGTAATGGATCATGATTTGGTTTCACCAGCATTTTATAGAAAGGAGACCAAAGTATCATTTTAAAACAGTGTTGTCATTTGCAGATTTAATTATACTTGGGGGAAATGTCATAAAAACTACAGCCTAACACTGTTCCCAAATGAGATTTTATATTCAAGAAATAAGTTCTGTATAAAATACACTTAGATGAAATTTTCTTTGTCTCAAGCACAACTTATTTAAATGCAGTAGTTTTACAAATTAGGCAATGCTTGTTGTGGTTTTTCCTACTTGCGACTTTCACAGAATATCCATCAATTTCTATATCATCATCATCAGGTAGAGTGTGTTATGTTATGATGGTGTTTATCTGTCAGTTTCTGGCTTTAAACCTTGAAATTTATCGTTACTTTGACTGAAAGAATAAAAATGGTTTCTGTATAATAACTTCAGTAGTCTACCATCTACTCTAACCATACTTTGTGGAGGATTTGCAAAGTGGGTAAGGAAGAATCCAGTTGATTTTGTTGTGACAGGTCAAAAATGAAGGTCATTGATGGAAAGAAACTGGTTCCACACAAAAAGTTCTCTGTCAAACTTTGCAGATAGCTTGCACTTGATGTAAGGTAAAACCCAGTCAGTTTGTGGGGTTCACATGTCAGAGGTCAGGGTCACTGAAAGAAGAATTAGTTCTAAATCACAGATGAGAACTAAATTTTGTGGATGGCTTACACTTGATGTAAGGTAGAACCCAGTCAGTTTGTGGGGTTCACATGTCAGAGGTCAGGGTCACTGAAAGAAGAATTAGTTCTAAATCACAGATGAGGACTAAATTTTGTGGATGGCTTACACTTGAGGTAAGGAGGAAGCCTATCAATTATTGGGTAAAAGGTCAAGTTGACTTTTACTGACAGATCTTGGAAAATGTCTGGCAATAGCTGTATTTGACAGGTTTACAACTAAGGTCAAATTTTTATTAAAAAAAACAAAATCATTCATTTATCTCTTTCTACATTTGTATAATAGAATGAATGTACACATGAAGACCATTTTGCCTATTTTTAACACTTCTTCTTGGGTGGTTCTTTCCGGGGTTTTCCCGGGTTCTTCCTCCACCATTAATACTGGCCGCCATGTATAGCCTATCGTGTGCTGAAAAATGGCGTTAAACCCCACAACAACAACAACTTACTTTCCAGGACACAAAGCTCTGAGTTCATAATGTCAACCTCCCATTATATAGAATGCTCTTGAAGTCTATAACAGAGACAACCCAGAACCAATCTGACTACCACATCATCTGCTGATAATGTCAACCTCCCATTATATAGAATGTTCTTGAAGTCTATAACAGAGACAACCCAGAACCAGACTGACTACCACATCATCTGCTCATGCTGATTACTCTTCCTCTAATGATTATATTGTTATGCACACAGATAAAAAAATCCTCATTTGTATTCCTTTCTTTTACAGGGTGAAAAACTTGGGTCTGGTTTAAGTATACAGCAGATGTTGCACCAGACTATCAATTTTGTACGATATGGTAAGTGGACATGTCTCCCAGTCAGTTTTGTCCCATTTGGTTAGTGGACATATTGCCCAGTCAGTTTTGTCCAATTTGATAAGTGAAGTGGACATATCACCCAGTCAATTTTGTCCAATATGGTAAGTGAAGTGGACATTTCACCCAGACTATTGTTTTTATTTCTATATTCTAGTTTCATTTTTTTTTTTTACAAAGAGCATTTGCTAAAAGTTATTTGTAGATTCAGTATTTATATAACATTTGTTCTTTTTAAAAACAGATATGAATCTTTGGATGTGAACATGCTATATACAGAAAATTGAGTAACACTTGAGTGAACCGTAAGATATCTTTGATTGAACATGGAATATACAAATAAAATTTACACACTCGACTCATTAAATGGTCACTTTTAAATTTTTTTCTTAGTGTCTAATATTGAATGTATTAATGAAGGATTTCATTTTAAGTGATCTCACCACAAGTTTATTGAATGTACTTATTCATGCAGGCGTTTCAAAACTTATTATGTATTTCATCTTATATCTCTGTGTAGATATAAATAACAATTAATTAATGATCTCATTATAGCAGCAAAGGTTTTAAAGTTGCAATTTACCCATTTTTGAATGATCAGCAGCAACAAGTTTTATACTACTACTTTGCCTTTCATTTCTTCCATGGAAGCTGCTTAGAGGTTAGCATGCTTAACTCATGACTTGTAGGATGCATGTTCAAATCCTAGCTAGACCAGGCTGGTTCAGCTACCACTGTGAGTCTCTAGGCAAGACACTTTACTCCATCTGCCTTGAAACAATATAACTTTTTGTGTGTAGATCTGCTGTTAAACATCAATCAACAATTTCTTACATAATTGACAGCAATTTGATATCAAATACAACCATTAAAAGTCGAATATATATGATATTGACTAGAAATTGAATTTGATATTTGTGTTGAAGTATGTAACAAATGTGTTGTTATTATGAATATTTTGATGTCTGTAACAATATAAGTGTTATTATTAATATGTTAATATATGTAACAACATGTATTGTTATTAATATGATGATATATGTAACAATGTGTTGAAATTATTAACATGATGTATGTAATATGTTGAAATTAACTTGATGTAACAACATGTTATAAATATTTTGATGTGTGCTACAACATTTGTTGTTGTTTTTATTAATATATACATATACAACAACATATGTTGTTAATATTAACAGCTTAAACCCTGTTCGCCAGATGAAACTAATGACTTCAGATCTTCTACAATTTTGATATGTTTATGATTGCCTATATAATCTCTCTTTTTTGCTTCAGATATTAATCCCTTTGATACCATTGTCACAAATCTTAATTGTGAAGCAAAACTGAAAGTGAGTACCACTTATTTTTAAAAAAATAATTTACCACCAAAAAAAATTGGGATTGCATTTCATCATAATTTTTGTGTAGCTTCCGAAAACAGTAAGGTGTTAGAAGAAAATGCTTATTGAATCTGCAATATTTAGTTTTGAAAAAAACTTATTTGTCAACAATTTTTTTGTCATGTGTTTCTGTTTATTGTCGAAGCTAAACATTATTTGAGTCAAATCATTAAATGAAAGACAGCTGTTTGTATTGATGATATTTGAAATATGAAAATGTACAGCACATTTTTGGAAGTTATTAACTTTAAGAAGTGTGTTAGTTGTAAAACACTCATGTGATCAGTTTTATATGTGCATGATGTTCAACCCAAATTCCTTATAGACCATCCCCTTAACCCCATTATGGTACATCATAAAGTCATCTAGCTATGTCCTTTCTAACACTTTCCAATAAATGAAGATATTAATTGAGAAGTATATCTTAGATATCCAGACAATGTATGCACCATTATCGAAATGTATTCGTTGAGTCTTATTTGGCTAAATATATTTATAGAAAGATTTAATATAATGCTAAACAATTTTCAATTTGAACTCGGTCTTTAATATCAATAAAAAACTTTACCTGCTATTGGTACTTTACTGTCTCTTTTCCTGGGACAAGTCCCTAATCCAAGGTGAACATTCCCTCTGACAATTAGTAATTGGTTGTCTAGGACACAAATAAATGTTTGAAAATTCATGTGTCATTTACTATAATTTCATGTAATCATATCCATTTCTGTGTTACATTTGACTTTTCTCCCCTTTATTTACAATTATCAACGTCCTTATTTGTCTTTTTTATTTTGTCCACATGCTAGTTAAATAGTAGTTCCATTATTTTTATCCACTTGTGGATATTGGTGTTGGGAAAGATATTGCCCTCATCAGTTTTATCCCCTGTCTTTTCTTTGTTTTTATTTTAAAAAATTTCAACCTTTCAACATGCCACAAGAAGTTGGCAAATGCAGTCATAAAAATGACTGCTTCAGACACATCACCTGTTAGGCATGTGCTAAGTGTACTGAGATGAACTGCTGTCGTTTCTGTGCATTGTGCCCTATCTCTCCATCCCATCATTTTCAATCATTCTCTTTGGGGTTTGGGTTAGAGACTCTCACCAACATGAAGTGAGGGGAATGTCTCCCTTATCTCTCATTGCTATATGGATGAGTTACGCATGGCTCCATTGTTCAGTAGACTGGGCACATGGTAGGCCCTCTCTGTCCCTTCCAACAGCTTTGTTTTGGAAGAGAAAGTTGGAGGGGTGCCATTCATCTCCTCTTGCTTCAAGAGGGGATTGTCAATCCACTTCTCCAGAGAGAAAGAGAAGTAAATGGATTTCTCACAACACACATCAGTCCAGTCTTGCCACATCAGCATCAGTGGAGACACAACAATGAACTATCAATTCTAGTGGACATAATGAGTTCAGAGAGCCACCGATTGTGTCAACACATTCTCTTCTTCCGGTGCCCCCACCTCCATCCCTTACTGGTCAGGTGATGGAAGATGAAATGTGGACATTTGCCAGGATCGGTGTCCAAAGTCTTTATGGTTTTCACACACAAGGATAATCTCCATTTCAGAGACATTTGCAGGACTCAGAAAAAATCCAGTCTTCTGCTTGCTTCCCTACTCAGCTATGGTAGAGTTTAGTGCAGAAGTTGGCACAAAGCCAGAAGACAACCAGACAGCAAAGTGGTTGGTGAGTCCTCTCTTCAACCTTGCAACCCCTTGCTGTAGTGTCTAGTTACAGAGTGCATTCACCTTCTTGGTTACTTAAGCTTCCCAGCTTGGATTTTGGTAGGTATTTTAATGGGGATATGGGCCAACATTCCATGCAAATGGCTCAAGGCTATGATGAAACATAAGGCTCAAACCTTAGTTAGCATGGCTTCACATCCTCTCATTTTATGGCAGTGTCCTTCCACAGATTGAAGGAAGAGACTGTCTATGGCCAGCTTGCAGAGACTTTCAGCTGCTGTTACAAAGACAGTGAGCCACTCCCTCTTGCTCCCAGAGGATCCACAAGACCTCCTTTAAAACACTTCTTGCCCATTCATTTAACAAGGCTGCTGTAGGAGCAGTGGCAGGAAGACATTGCCTCCTTTACCCTTCTAACTGGGACCTCAAGTGGCTCGATGGTTAACATACTAGACTCACAACTAAAATGGTGCCAGTTTGAATCCTACTCTCAGACCTGCCTGGGTCAGCTACCATGGTGGGTCCTTTACTCTAATTGCCTCATCACTAAATAACCTACTTGTGTTGCTGTGCCATAAAGCACCAAATCAAACTAAAACCCTCCAAAACAAGGTTGGCAGTCAGCCCTATAGAATCACTCCCTCATCTGCCAAGTCCCCACTTCCTGACAGCTAATATTTACCTAGACCTTTCATCAGAGGTTGAGTCAAATCTAATCAATGATGTAAAGACCGTATTTGGTTTCCCAAGACCAGTCTGGAATCCTAAAGGGAAGAGGTATACAACCTTCTAAGGAACATGGGTAGTAGAGATCATGATAAACAATAAAAACTGAAGATTCTTTTCCCAGGTTTTCCTGGATTGAAACAGGGAATTTGCATTGTCATCTTTATCCAGTAAGTTGATTCAGGAAGAGCACATCAGCATGGAGACATCTACCTCAGTCAGAAACACCATAAAGGCAAATGACAGAGCATATTACATAGACTTCCAGTACGCTTTCCTACATATTCCCATCTTCCCATCCCACAGGAAATTCCTGCAGTTCAGTCTGGGCAAGGTCTTTCAGTTTTGGGCTGTTCACTTCAACATAGCTTCCATGCCGAGAGCCTTTATTGGGCTGATGGGAGTAATAGAAGGTCACATATGATCATTGGGGTGCCCATCATCCAGTATTTTGATGACTGGTTGATATGCAGTCTTCAGGCATGTCTTACTAAGAGACCTGTCACTCCTTTGGAAGACATTGACTTGTCCAGGACAAGTCAAATTTTATTCCTTCTACTTGTGGAAGAATTCCTTCACAAATCAAGGGACAGTATGTGTTCCCGCTGTGACAGGATCACACAGATACCTCACAACAATAGTCTTTGAGAAAACCTCATTGTCTGCTTACCTCTTCCCCTCTGTTCTGGGGACCCTGAAAATGGCAGTGGATGTAGTTCTCCAAGAAGATTTCATATGAGGACTTTCCAGTTTCTGCAGTTTGCAAACTGGAGACCACACAAGGACCCCTTTTCAGTTCCGATTCTGTTGTGATCCAGATTTCATCACCATCTCAATCAGGAATTGTTTCTGAACAGTGTTCAGATAGATGCCCCATAACCTCATCCATTGGTCTATATTGATGCCTCAGATTCAGACTAGGGAGCTCACCTAGTGTCAGACAATATAGTCCGTCAGGGTTTGTGGTCCTGGCAGGAATATTCTATGCATATCAAGAACCTAGAAATGTGTGCCATTTTCTTAGTGCTACAGGCTAGAACAGTGCATCAACTTCATAAGACAGCTGTGTTGTAGTTGTCACAGAAAACACATCATTTGTGGCTTATCTCAAAGTGTCAAGGAGGCATTCATGCTTGTTTTTCCTTGGAAATCTGGAACCTCCTCCAATAGACGACTTTGAAGTGTATCACTGTCTGAGTCTGCCACATTCCAGGCAAGGGAAGTATTCTAGCAAACAACCTATCCAGGCAGGGATGTGCAGTCCTCACAGGATGTTCTCTACATCAGTCAGTAACAGAGAGTCTCTTTTGGCTATCAAAGAAGGTCAATGGAAAAATCATCAATATAATATCAGATAATGTATTTCTGTTATTAAAATGTAGTTTTGGAGGTTAAAACAAATTTTATTTACTTGCTATACTAGTAATTACCAAATTTATTCCTCTCTCCCTGCTCTGGTGCCCTTTTAGTCTTGGTCCAAATCAAAGAAGGATGTTGTTCCAAGTCACAGAAGTGACTAGGGCTTCAGACTGGAACTGGGATCAATTTTGTTCTTGACTGCCAAGTACTAATTGGAAGAGCAAGTATTCCCCATGTCCTGCAGAATAACACCTGGAAAAGAGATATAAAAGTAATCAAGCAGTTTAGTAGTACATATTTATAAATAGTTTTCCTCCTACTGCAGCTATATTTTCAGCCTTTGCAGAGACAAGAAATTTATTTTCTAAAAAAATTCTTAGATTATTTCATTTTTTGAAAGTTTAGAAAATTGATACTGCAAAAAGTTTTCTGTGCATAGAACACAGAAGTTGACTGGCTGCAGAGAAATTGTTCATAATTTGTGCATCATTTGTTTCTTTTTCTGGCAAAATGTGGTCAGTGTCCAAGCCACTAAATATTTAGAAAATATATTAATTAATTGGATTGTAAATCAAGAAGCCACAGTCACCAATTTTCATATTTTATTTTCACAGAATCTTAGTAAGGTAATGCTAGATTTTCTCCGACAGTGTCTGATAGTGTCTCCAACAGAAAGGTAAGGGAAATGATACATAGGTTAATGCTGATATTGTAACATTTAGAGAGAGTGTATGAACCAAAAATATACCTCTATGGCTGAAATTAAAATTTCAACAGTCATAAATCTAAGTTTGTTTATTAAAATTTATATTTTAAGACGTGATAATTTAAGGTGTACCTTCTCATGAAATTAGATACTTTTCATAGTCTTGATTGGCATTAAAATATTAAGCCAAAGATAAAAATCAGTATCAGAACAAATCATGAAGATTATGTTTTACAAAAAATGTCCAAATAGGTCCTTATAAGAAAAATATAATTTTTATACGATCAAGCTATTTTTGTTTTACCTGCATCTGCAGACAGTTATATTTTATTGGACATTAAGCCGTGTTGATTTGAGTAGTACATGATTGCTGCTACCACCAGAATTCAGAAGACTAAAAGATTATGTCTTGTTGAGAGATTTTACAAAAAGTCATTGATCTTCATGGGGTTTGGAACTGCAATTTCTGAAACTGAAACTGGAAGTCATTAGGGCTGAAGCTTACTTTTCAAACCTTTCAGCTGAACATAATGTTTACTTTGCTGCATCAGAACACACATCTGAAATTTTTAAGTGCATGTTTTCCAATTTTGTGTTGTGGAAAAATATTAATGGATTAATGAGAAGATCTTGTCAAGGTTGGCATGTCTGTATTAGCATTAAATTGTGCATATTCTTGCATTTTGTACACCACTAAGGGAATGGCCATAAACCATGTTATACAGTCTATAATTTATGTAACATGTATAGGAAAATCAGGCACCAGCTCTGTATTTCATCAGATAGTCGTACACTTTGCAGATCTCTCTTATGTACATGGAGTCACACACTTTCTTAAGGATAATAAATAAGATTATCCTAATGGAGGTTATAGAAAAGTTCCTTTAGCTGATGTTCATGATAAGTAAACAGTAGTAGCACAGATAAATGTTCATTATACATCTTTGCAGTTTGCTGGTGTGGTACCGAGTCTTGCAGAAAATTTGTATACAAAAATAATGATAGAATGAGAATTGTCAACTCCTTCATGTTCATGTAATCATTATGAGAACTTTTTTTTCTTAGACCTTGTCCAGAACTTCTACTTCAGCATCAAGCTTTTGTCCAGCACAGACTTTTAAGCGTGAGTTTTTGTTATATCCATTATTTCTGTGGATATTTTGATAGAATTTTCAATAATAAGCACCATCAATTCAGATAGATCATTTGTGACCTATAATTTATAGTTACTAATTTCATTTAAACTTTGGACCACTCCAGTGGCCTAATGGTTAGAGCATTATTAATTTCATTTAAACTTTGGACCACTCCAGTGGCCTAATGGTTACAGCATCCGCCTTGGATGCAGGAGGTCACGGGTTCAAACCCTGGCCAAGTCATACCAAAGACTTATAAAAATGGTAATAACAGCTGCCTTGCCTGGCACTCAGCATTAAGAGGTTAGTGTTATGACTAGTCAGCCTGGTGTCAGGATAATGTGACTGGGTGGGACATCATGCTACGTGTCTGCGTCATGATGCTCCAATGTTAGACATCACTGTATATTGTCACACTGCAGACATCGTAGCAATATGACTGAAAAATTGTTAAAGCTATGTTAAAAATCCAAATCACATGCACACACACACACATTTAAACTTTGAATTAATTTATATTTATTTAGCACCAGTCTTTAGAAGATGCATCTTTTCAAGAGCTGGCTCATGTATCAAGAAAGAGGTCATTTTAAAAAATAATTTTAATAATTTGTGTGCCCTGCCCCCCCCCCCATAGTGATCCTTGTCTGTCCATCAGTTTGTACGTCCATCCATCCCACTGTGGTTATGTTTTGCATTTTAGTCAGTTGAAGGACAGGTGGGGCAGTAATGAACACATAAATAGTGTTTCGAAATGTTGCTTTACAGTCTACAGTTCTCAAGAATTATATCATTTTTTTATGAAAAAGCTTTCTATTGTCTCCATTTTTTATTATTTGTTAAAGAAATTTTTGATGTGGAAATTTCATTTTTAACATGCATTTATTTGTGCCACCTTTGTTGTGTTGCATTGTTTGTAGAAATGTTATGTAATAAGTTTAATCAGAACTTGTTGGAGCTTTCATTCTTTTAATCAAATAAAACTTCATTTAAAAATTTGTCACATTGCAAAAATGAGATATAAATGTCATTGAAAATTTAGTTTTGCGTGCATGTTTTTAGATACCACATAAAAATGAGATATAAATGTCATTGGGAATTGAGTCATTTTGCATGCATGTTTTTAGATACCACATAAAAATGAGATATAAATGTCATTGAAAATCGAGTTATTTTGCATGTATGTTTATAGATACCACATAGAAATGGTTATCAGCTGTTTGCATCAGAACTCCGATGTCGAGACTTGGAATTACCTAGTGTGATTGATGATTCAAGTGATCAAAGTAAGTTTGCATTAGAAAAATGAGTGTTTTAAAAATTTATGTAATGCAGCTGCATGTGGGTTTTGACTAAAGTAAGCATTTAAGATTTTATTTATATATATATATATATATATATATATATATATATATATATATATATATATATATATATATATATATATATATATGTATATATATCATAAAGGGATCCATCACAATTTGAACTTAGAAGTCACTTAGTAGGTATGCAATTTTGTTTTTAATTTGAAAGAAGTGACAGACAGAGAATACTTTATGGTTTTCACACACATTGTTTATGAGTATAGTTTGAATTGTTGATGACATATTTTGGGAATCTGATCTAATACCATGATTTTATTGCTTAGACAGTAAAAGCATCACGCTTAATGCGTTGATTGTATTTGATGGTTTAAAATGGACATGCAAGTTTTGTTAACTAAGGGAGGTAAAACCACCTTTGACATAGCTGTTTCCAAAAATTACAACAAATTGCAGAGTTATCTACCTTTATTATTTAATCCACAAAAGGTTGAGGCCTTTATTGATAAAAGAAAAATATATTGTGCATCATTTTAATAAGCAATATGAAGTGTTAATTACAGTCTGTAATTTGAAAAAAATTACAAACAAACAAGAGTTAAAATCATAAAAATATTGCATTTTTCATTTAGGTGAAATTACAGATTTGGTTTTGAATGTTTTTTGTTGTTGTTGTTGTTGTTGTTGTAGGGTTCAACGCCATTTTTCAGCTTAAGATAGGCTATACATAGTGGCCAGAATAACTGGTGGAGGAAGAACCCTGGAAGATCCTGGGAAGAACCACTGACCCACGAGAAGCTACTGGCAGGCTTTCTCACGTACCCACATTAGCCAAGCCTGAGACTGGAACTCATGCAGACAGAGGTGAGATGGCAGTGATCCGTAACAGTAAGCACTTTAGACCACTCGGCCACTCGGGGCCCCTGAATGTTTTTTGTCGTCTTTGAATTACATGCAGTATTGATTGTTATTAATGGTATTCTTATACTTCTTCTTCTTCTTCTTCTTCTTCTTCTTCTTCTTAAATTATTATTAATTAGTATTATTAATGCTTCTGCAGACACTGGTCCAGATGACCATTTGTCAGAGAGGAGTATGGAGGAGGTTTATTACCTGTGGAGGTTGGCAGGTGGGGACCTGGATGCTGCCCTTAGAAAAGCTGAGCTTATAAAGACCAAGCCTCCTATCACTCTTATACCTAGGTAACTTTTCTTTAATTAAGACTCTTCTCTGCTTTATTAGATACTATTGATGGCATCAACATAAGATTTTGTATTAGATTTAATTATGCTCTAAACTTGTCAGCTACCTATGGGCAAAAACTGGCTGTTGTACACAAGTGACCTCTGTACACAGGATCACCTTTTTAAAAAAATTTTGAACTAATACCATGGACCAAATATCATCATCATCTTCATTATTATTAGTAGGAGTAGTAGTATTTTGTTATCAGTATAGTTTTATCTGCACAATTTGGCAAAATCATAAAATATACATATAATTATGTTGTTCTCTTCCAAATTATGTTGTTCTCTTCCAATTTTTGTTCCACACAAGATTACTGTATTCCGCTCACTTTAATCCATCCTAGAAATTAAATCATCATGAACTTAAAATAATCATTGATCTCAGTTTAATTTGTACA
>JAECUM010004102.1:0-69657 GCA_016617855.1 Megalonaias nervosa | reverse complement strand
CCAGAAACCATTTCCAATGAGACTAAGCAGTAGTATGCCAAAATTCAGCTACTATTTACGTGAAATACAGGAAAATAAAGAAAGTATTACGACTTAAATTTATAAACTAAGAACTTTTAAGCCACAGTGGATAATCGATGCATCGGTTAACAATCCACGTGACACTGATGTGACGTCAACAATAACAGTGTCAAGGAGACTGCGACGAAACTCCCTGTATTACCTATTCGTGCCTAACGTTCATTCTTCTAGTGCAAAAAGCTTTGTCAATTTGTTTTTTCAAAGACACTACTTTGATTTCAGAATGGTAAGTAACGTACCAATATGTAACACTGACGGAACATAACTTCTGTACGTTTTTTTTTCTATGTTCATAAAACTAAGCTCAAACATACGGTTTGCTGAGTGCATGTAAACAACCATCACTCACCATCAAACTTTGATAGATCATGATGGTCTTAAGCGTGGTCAAAGCTCAGCATATTAATGTCAAGATCATCTCGTGTTATGTATATACCATGTTTAATCAGTATATCTTCCCTCACTTATATGCGCCGATGTTACTCGAGCCCTGTATTACATAGGGAAACTATTCAATTATAGTTTGAGTTGCTCTTTAAACAGGTTTGTTTTAAACGAGCTATTGGTTATATAATCTTCGTTGTCTGTTAAGCCTTTCAAGTTGGTACAGTGTCTCTAACATTGCTTGTAAACTATAATATTCAGTTCTGAAGAAGTACTTAGAAATTTTGTATTTTTAATAATGACAAGAATATCTAAAAGTAAGAACTGTATCTTGACATCTCTATGGAACTATGACATTCGTTTCAAATTCTCGGATTATAGATAGATGGAACACATTATTAGTTAAACGTCTCACATAATTTCATTTTTAACAATACCGGGCACATTCTGTAGTTCTTGATTTTTCTGTATATTTGTGCGTGAGATATTTAAAATACTTTTATATTTTATATTTTAATTTAGATATATGGACAATGCAGTCTGAAATAAAGAATTCTTATCTTATCTTACCTTACCTATATTCTACAAGAAAGTGAATCACTTCACAAGCTAATAGAGCCTTGTTTGGCCTCTACAAAAGAATAAGTAAATTGTCGTTACAATTGGATTTACAACTGAAACTTTCTGATAATACTGTTTTGACGATATTGTCATGGATGCAAAATGTGGGGCTCTTGTGATAATTCCGTTACTGAACATGTACACGTTATTTTCTTCCGAAAAATTATATTTTTAAGAAAAGTACACCCACCCACAATAAATGTTATATGGCGATAAGATGTTTTTTTTGTGAACATGTTTTCAAATTAATACAATTTCATAACTGTTATACGACATTATGATACACAAATCTGCTGCTTCTATATACGGGTTTAAATGGTTTTACTTTATTGTACAAATTTTGTGTGATTTAAGTCTGAATAATGTATGGTCATCTCAGTCATTCCCAATGCTGACTGGCTCAAGAAAGCGGTAACAATGCGACTGAAAGATAAATATATACAACTTGGCATTCTAGTGTTTTCGATTCCTCTAAAAATTTGAACCTATTACATATTTTAATTTGAACTCTTTTTAACCCTTATGCCGCAAAAGGAATTTTAAATTAAACAATGTTCTACAATCAGAGGTTTCACATTGAGATTGAAAGGTGGCAACAGTTGGATGTTTCTGAAAGGAACAGCCAGTTATATGTCTGAAAAGATAAATTTCATTATCGTTTCCAATGTTTAGATTTTGCTGAGTGTGTGTATGATTTGGATTTTTAATGTAGCTTTAACAATTTTCCAGCCACATTCGTTAAGATGTCTGCAGTGTAGCATTTTTTTGGTGATGTCTAGCACTGGACATCATGCCGCAGACACGTAGCATGATGTTGCACCAAGTCACATTATCCTGACATTAGGCTTACCAGTCCTAACACTGACCTCTTAATGCTGAGCGCCAAGAGAAGCAGCTACTAGTACCATTTATGTAAATCTTTGGTATGACTCGACCTCCCGCATCCGAGGCGGACGGTCTTACCACTTTGGCCACCAGGTCGGTCTGAGAAATAAAAAGCAAACAATATATAAGCGAGAAGAATCTAAATAAAAAAGATAAGATATATAATTTTGTGAGTTGCTAAATAACAAAAATGCTAACGTACTTATAAGATTAAATAAATACAGAACTAATATTTAAATAAATTTGTTTTCATGTAATCTTAGAATAGTTTTATTATAATTTGTTGTTCCACGTTTTAATTTATATCCAAAATATTGTTTAGAATATATCTCTTTCTATTCTTCTTTTTGCCTTTCTATATCCACCACCATTAATAATCCGTTTATGGAAGATGAATCAGAACTTATCGTTTAATGAAAGAAATTTTAAAAAATAAATTATTTGATGTAAAGAATTCTTGATAAAAGCGAACATAAATACCCTGAGAGATTTTTTTTTTCTCTTTGATGTTTACGTAAATAATTTCGTCACATTTAAAAGTACAATATGTTATCAAGATAAGTGTAGCACTGTATTATATTTTATCTGCATGGTTGCGTAGGCGGTGTGCGTAGTGGGGGTTAGGGGCGGGGGAGTGTGCGTAATCATGAAACAATAGTTTTGATGCATTTCTTTGTTGTTGTTTTGTTTTGGGTGGTTGGGGGTTACATCAACGTGCAAGGCGCGAATCTCCTTGACCTCATGCATGGTCAAATAAAACTTGCTAATGAGATTTGGGACACTGCAATGGCAATACAGCGAACATATGTGTCTAAAATATGATGCAACGCTCACATTTCTATGTACAAATTAAATTCTTTATATTTTTCACTATACATTTAAAGGCTACATGTGACCCGTTATCCACTGTATATGACAATCAATACGTAAAACGAATACATGCAAAAGGAACGGAGAAAAATACATTCATTTGCCTGGTTCCCAAGTTTTCTAGTATTTCTCATGCTCAGATCCTCAATTCAACATTCAGATGTCCGATTGGTTGCTGTCGTCTGACTGAGTTGGACAGTAGGAATGTTTGCATAATCTTGGATCCTTTCTTCTGACACACATATCATTGGCATCTGTTTTCACGATAGACGTTTACTTGAAATTAAAACAAAATCTACAGGTAAGTGTGAAATCTGGCAACTTCACCCGTATAACACGAAATATTTGCCTTTTATTCCGATAAGCGCGAACTCCCATTCATACTTGAAAACAATTTATTGAAAAGACATGATCAAATATTATCACAAATTTATTTAAGAACCATTCGAATTTCACAAAAATCCTTTGTGATATTCTTTTAATGGTCTTAAATTCATCTCAGGTGACATTAACGTGTTTAACGTGACGTGAACAATGTTGCCAAGGAGTTTATGACGTAGTCCGTAGCACATACATCGCTGTCTACATAACATTCCATGTCTCGGTACAACACGCTTATCGAAAATTATCTGTCGGGGATTTTATTTCATTTGTTAATAGGGAAGTAACGTATGATTCTGCGGCATTTATATGACAAATCCATAGTAAACTTCGTCATGTTACCAAAGTCTGTCAGTTTAATCACCACAAACCGCCTCACAGTTTTGAGAAAGATCGCCCAAATTACACCGAGATGAAGGTTACGTACTATGAAATTTAAGCTTCCTAAAATAGCTCCCACCTTGCGCCGCCACTGGATCTAATCTACAATAAAGAATCAGAATATTTGGTGGCTTTCTTACTCAAATGACTTTTATTCACACAGTTAGGAATCATACACCATAAGCATTTCATATTCTTAATATGTTTTTCAGAAGATAACAAGGAAACTGAAAGAAGACGGCCGGCTAGTTCAGACGTTATCGGACACCGGTGATAAAAACGTCATTAAACTTCCCCCTATCTCTGGACCATGCAATACCCAGAGTGCAACATTTACCGGGCGAGACATCAGCAAAAGAAACGGTAGCCAGTGCATGAAACATTATTTTAAAATGAATTTTGTTTAATAATAATAATAATATTAATAATAATAATAATAATAATAAACAATTGCATCACAAAAAACTTTAATCGCCTTTGGCGATTGCGTGTAAGGATCACAGAAAATAAAGTTGCTTGCGTTTATGAGAGACGTACACTCAGAATAAAAGGATCATTTACTCAATACAAGAATCTGATTATTTCTCTGATTCATCAAAGAGAAGTAGATCCTGTCATTTTTCTCACCAATCAAGGATGTTGTACAAAGTAGCCTGCACTTGCGAGGTTCTTAGTGTCTGAAGGTTATTCCTTAAGACAAGGTATAATTACATTACTGTCTTGGATCTATTCAGTATAGTTCGTGTGTATGTGCATGCGTGCGTACTTATGTCTAATGTTGAAACACTTAACGTTTGGATGTATGCAGTGACAATTAAACCTGAGTGAAATGAATATTAAGCTTGTCTATACTGCAGGTTCCGCTGCAAGAAAGCCCCGTTCTAGACAAACTGCCCTGTCTGATGTGAACAAATCCAAGCAAAACACACTGCCGGCAGTAGAAGGTAGCTTTCCAAGAAGGAAGACAAAATACAGACGACCAATCGCTTTTGATGACACAAAAGACAACGTGGATGGTAAATAACCATAGCTTTCATAAGACATTTAAAGCACAATCAACTGACATTGTAAGTTGAAGCAGTTGGTAATCATTACTTTCCGTATATTTTTTTCTGAAATATATGGACGGACTTCCTAACCTATCAAACAAATCTTAAGAAATCGACGATTTCACCTCTCTCTCTCTCTCTCTCTCTCTCTATATATATATATATATATATATATATATATATATATATATATATATATATATATATATATATGTGTGTGTGTGTGTGTGTACACACATACACACGCGCGTGCACATATATGAGGCGTCACACAAGCTTTTCGAAAACGTCGGGACCAGATTGTAATCATTCATGTTTTTCTTTGAGTTTTTTGGAGTCAAGTTCAGTATCTCTGTTAGTTTAATCCATTACTCGGCTCAAAACTGATACTTTTGTCAGTACTTGCTGCCAGATTACATTATAACAATGATTGGCCCTCGTTACTTTAGTTTCTAAGGCTCTTTAATTTACGTATGTACACTCGTTTAACAGCAAAATATTTTCGCACATTTTTATGACAAACTGGTATAACGCCAGATTATAAATAACAATGTAATAAATTAATAATTTACCAAGACTATTTAATTCAGCAAATCACTAATGAAGGGGACTCTCCTCAAGATATTAAATCACACTTTTTTATGTTTGTTATACTCTAAATCCTTTCACAACCATTTTGTTTTTAATCTATCGTCTAGCATTAAAATATACCTATTCGTCTTTGAAATATAGTGTAATAATTTGGAGACTGTCAAATCTTACAATATCGATTTTGAAAGTGCAAGGAAGAAATATATATTAAAGAGTGGGGAAAAAACGGTGCACACATTTCCGTATTAATTCCTAGAACAATAAGTGATAGACACGCTTTTCTTTCAGATTTCCTCCAGACGGCGACGGAGAGTGGGATCAGTGCTGAGCTCATTCGACTGCAGGCCAAACTGAAACACATGGAACAGTTGAGTCAGGACAGACTAGCGGATCTGCAGAGACAGAATGAGTAAGTTTCTAAATAGAGACCGATCCTTTCAGTGCCCAATCAATCTCAAGATCATTCGTCTCGTGAGTCACTTTTGTAGAAGCTGGTTAGCCAGGTAGTTCTTACATCTCATAGGTAGAGGTGATCTGACTCTGTGATCTTTTTTTTTTTTTTTTTTTTACTATCAATGGATCACCATAAAACTTCAGATGGTAATTCTTCTTTAGTACAAGCTTGTTCTGAGCAACGACTGTCTCCGAATTTTACAAAGACTTATAATAACTGTAAAGAATGTACAGGTAAAAGGTACGTCGATTACATTAAAGATGCCGGTTAGCATCTCTGTGGAGGTCTCACCAAAGATCTGAAGACATCTTATTCATACCACACCCTAAAATGTGTGCAAACATTGTCGTTTAGCACCAAGATTGTAAAACGAACCTGCAGTATAGACAAGCTTAATATTCATTTCACTCAGGTTTAAAAGTAACTCATACTTGATACACAGCAAATATTACTGAAGGCAGATTGGAATGTCAGCACCACTTGCTCTGCACTGTATCGACCTCCAATGGACGAGATAAAAATGATAAATTGTTCTGTGTAGGAAAAATAAGCGTGCAAAATCAATTATAAGTTGATCTAAATTCGGCTGCGTATTGATGCAGCGAATTCAAAGTACCATTAGCCAAGACAAGGCAATCAATCATAATGTTGTCTTGTTTGCCTTCCTTATTAATTGCAAATTTTAAATGGGGGACCACACACACACACACACACCAATACACGAACAAAGTGACGATTTCAATTCCTCTCTTCCAGGCCAATGGAACAGTGGATGGAAAAGTATAGAGAATCTAGCGATGCTTTGGCACGCCAGTCGCGAGAGCTTATCAGAGTCAGGGATGACCACAGCCGCTATAAGGAGGAAGCTACTCGCTGTCGGGTTCAGCACAAAACGAACGAGCTTGCCTCCGCACTCTATACAGTGCAGAACGAGAAGGTTCAGCAAGACATCTGGAACATTCGTGACAGAGTGCTGGCCATCAAGGAACGCAACCGTGTGGGGCAGACTACAGCCCAGCTCAAGGCACACGTGAAGAAGATGGAAAAAGATCTTGCTGAGGATCGCGCCAAAATAGCGGTGCTCGAAACTGATGTAAAGGCCGCCAATGAGAGATACGAATCTCTCTTGGCTTTTCAGAAAGACAGACAAGAAAACAAACTGCCCGCGATAAAAGCAGACGACAAACTGCACTCTACAAAAAGAGACGATAAAACATCTGTGAAGGTCCCTGAGAACGATATTGCTTCGAGAAGAATGAAAAGAATGAAAGATGAAAAGTCTTCGAGAGAGGCAGAACTGAAGTTATCCGAAACGAATATAATTAAAGAGACTTTTCAGATGATAGATAATTCTGAAATTCCTCAACAAACAGTTAGGGAAGCAGCAAAAATAGTAAATGTAGAGATATCTTCATTAGATACTAGGAAAACAGATGAAACAAAAGTTACAAAGCACAGTAATTCTCTTCAACTTCAAGCCACTCTACCTTCGACCAATAAACTCAAGGCTTCAAGATTAAGCACTCGAAGAAAAACTAAATAAATACAGCAAAAAATTTTGTTCGTAGCAATTATGGCCTGAAGCTGGTTTTTCATCGATTGTTGTGTACAGTGTATCTCCATGTGACAGTTACGTTCACTTTATCAATTTGTATATTTTATATCGTATTTTTTTTTAATTAAAACTGAAGATTTTATCCTTTGTAGATATATCGATCACAACTTTTGGCGATATAAACCTATTCATCTGTTAAACTTTCAATTAACACAATCGTTTCTTTGTTATTTTTGCAACAAGTCCATGAATATTTTCTCTTTGTAATAAAATGAAATAAAGACGGTTACAATGTTTTATGTTTATCAGCGCTACACAAACATCATTACAGTGAACTAAATCGATTCGATTCAACTGAAACTAAAAACAAGTTTTTCTAAAAAGAATGGTGTACAATGATTGCTTAATATGCACAGCTTCTGATGATGACCATAAGATGGACTAAGTTTCACAGTGATCCCCTTAAAATTGAGAGTAGTTGTATTCACAAAGTTTTGTCATAATGCAAAAAGCTGTAAGTAACAAAGGGCAAAAATTCTTTTAACAATCCGTTGTACATAAATTTGTCAGTATGATTATTTGTATATGATGACAATAACAAGTACACATAAACAACCAAAGCAAACGCGGGGCCCGATTGGGATCGTTTTGGCGGGGCCCCCTGCGAGCCTGACATTTAGAAATAAACTTTTAAACAAGTTTTAAATGATATTGAACTTAAATTTTTCTTGCATCATTTAAAATTACTAAAGAATTACTAACTTGCAGGGCCCCTGTGATCGCGTGGCCCAATTGGGCCATATCAGTCCAATCGGCCTAAGGCTGGCCCTGCAGCTACCAAGTGTTACGGGGATCTATTTAAAAAAAAAAAGCGCAAGACAGGTTGTGTTCATTAGATCATTCAGCACCAAGACAACAAGGGAAATAACTCTAACAAAATGTGATTTTAAAGCGATTTGTAGACATAGGACTCACGGTACTAATTCAGTTCCCATAGTAAACCTATACAAACACCATGATGTTAAAAATTCAATAACTTAAAATTTCTGAGTGCTCATGATCAAACCTATATTTATCAGTATAGATGAAACCTGGAAGTCAGCTTCTGTGTAGAGGAAATGATATGAGCCACAGCATTTTCTGGACCTGCATGTGTTTGAAACATGCTTTCAATTCTGCACCAAAGAGTCAGGTGCTAATTTTAGTAATGAGTGTTCCAAACTCAAGACTGTTAAAGGACTGAAATTCAATCAATAAAACGATATCTGTATTTTTTTCACTTACAACTAGGATAAGCTCTCAAAAGATTCTTTTTCCTAAAACATAACTTACATTATTATCTGATCCCGGCCACCCAAACCCATATATAATGTATTTTATGTTCACCCATTTCTGGGCTGGTTCCCTTTTCTCCACACAATTAGTACCGTGTGTCCTATATCCACCCCTGATTTTCTTGACAGCCCTAGGAATAGTAGTTCAGTACATAAGTAAGCAATGTGCATAGTTCTACTTGTCAAAGATTACATTTAGTGAATATTAAATTATATTGCAAGTTCAACATCCAGATATTTGAGCTTTATTTAAGAAAATCAGAAAAAAATATTAAAATAAAGCTATCTAATACGAATCATCTTTTTAATATCAACATTTATCTCTCTTCAATTTAATACTGAAATTTATTACCAGCCTTGTCATATTATGTAATTAATGAGTAAAAGGTCAAGGTGACCATCTATATGTACATGTATTATTACAGAAAAAGAGATTTAAATGACAAAAATTACTTTTAAATTCCTCCCAGAAGACATATAATTTAAAATTTAAGTAAGGTAGACATAAGTCCATTAAAATGCAAAATATGAAGTTTCAAAACATTGACTGAAAGAAATTAGTGGGATGCAAAGTCATGAGAGGTCATCCCCATTAAGCATGGTGGAAGAGACCCAAGTGATCATATCTGATGCATTATGTTTCAAAACACAACTAGGAAATATTATATTGATATGAACCAAAGTGCAAAACACTCCACCTAACAGTCAAATCTACACCCTGTTCCCCCTTCCCCCTTCTTGGCAACAGTTGATATATCTGAATATGTGTTTAATATCCCACTGAAAGTCACTCTGTGGTTTACAAAAGGTATTAATTTTCCTTGTTATCCACAAATAGAACCATAAGATTGCATTTACAGTAAAGTTAATTGCACTTGCATATGTGGAGTCACTGTATTGCTGTAGCTGTCTATAGGACTCATGGTACTAATTCAGTTCCCATAGTAAACCTATGCAAACACCATGATATTAAAAATTCAGTAACTTAAAATTTCTGAGTGCTCATGATCAAACCTATATTTATCAGTATAGATGAAACCTGGAAGTCAGCTTCTGTGTAGAGGAAAGGATATGAGCCACAGCATTTTCTGGACCTGCATGTGTTTGAAACATATGCTTTCAATTCCGCACCAAAGAGTCAGGTGCTAATCTTAGTAATGAGTGTTCCAACTCAAGACTGTTAAAGGACTGGAATTCAATCAATAAAACGATGTCTGTATTTTTTTCACTTACAACTAGGATAAGCTCTCAAAAGATTCTTTTTCCTAAAACATAACTTAAATTATTAACCGATCCCAGCCACCCAAACCCATATATACTGTATTTTATGTTCACCCATTTCCAGGCTGGTTCCCATATTTCCACACAATTAGTACCGTTTGTCCTATAAGCATCTTCAGATGCTGACAATACTGTGTTCAACATTTCATGGCGATCCATTGAAAACTTGGAGACTAGGCTCATTCACATTATTATGTCAAACGATATTGAATTCCAAATAAACAAAATAGCAATTCCTCTAACAACAACTGCTGGAGCATAGAAATTTATCGATATGCATATCTTTAAATGTCAATCATGTGTGTCGAGTTTTACAATGTTCCATCAAAAATGCAGGACAAGTTGCAGTCACATCATACTTCGCATTCAGTTGCAAGAAAAAAAGGCAGTAACTTTTTGCAAATGAAATTGTAGGATGAATATAATATGTCAATGTGGGGGCGCTCTACAGATATTTCTGAACTTCTGAGAGTGTGACAGGTGTATAGTGAAATTGTTTGCATTTGCAACATCCACAATGGAGAGCATGTTGACATACCTCTATGTTACTTTCATGTACTGGCTGAAATTTCTTTAGATATTGTGCTTGTGGAAATTGTACATTATCTAAGTACACAGCTAAGCAAAATGACTTCTCCAATGTGCTCAAAACATCAGCATGAATTAATCTAATCTAATTGAATTAATCAGCATGAATTAATCTAAAGTACACTATCTTGAGCAGTTATTAAAATAGGGAAAATGAATTTTGCTAAACTAGACAATACCAGCTTCTGAATGTCCATAGAATGAATCACAAGATAAATAAAATGTAAAAAAATATAAATTAACAGCTCTTTTATTCAACAATTTACCTCTTAAGTCCAGGAAGTGAAAACGACCAAGCGAAGCTAGCAGTTTTATGATTGTTGCACATCTAAAGTAATTTCAATTCTATAACTGTACATTACACCCATCAGCCATACATTAAATTAAGGGGAATTAAAAGTTCTTTAACTATACCTAAGATATTCAAGTTCTTTTTTAAATAGCCATTCTAACCAGCGAGGAAAACCATGGAAATTCATTTTCTTTAAAACTCTAACCCTATGCAAATTACGAAACTTTAGACTGCCACCTGTGTGCATCTTTAGTCGTACCCTTAATATGTACAGATTGTCATGGTGATCTACTGAAATCCTTGAGACTCATTGCATTCATAGGGTTCAGTCATACACTGCTTTCAACTGCAAGACAGCAACGGCAATAGCTCTAACAAAAATTTTAGGAGCAAAGTCATTTTGTTCATATCACTTCTTCAGAGGATTATAACATATACCAAGAAATCTATTCAAACCTGCGATACAAATTGTGTTTCACAAGATTTTGTAATGTACTGCACATATCGTCATGCGTTATCTTCAAGTGATGGCTGTCATATTTACCAAATTTAATACAATCCATCAAACACTGCAGGACTAGTTTCGTTTGAAAGATTGTGACGTAGAGATAGAGGGACATGATGATTCCCAAAGAAGCGGGAGCACATAAAAATATGTAAACTTTTAATAGTTTTGTTTTTAGTCGACAAATCTTCGTTTTATTAATTTTAATTTTAATGCACTGTGCTAAAAAGTTTGCAAAGTACACGTAGACCTTATTTACCCCATATACAGTTGCACAATACAGTTTAATGTCTTGTTGCTATCTCCTAACTCGAAGTAATTCTTGGAATCTTTTTCCATTTCACATGATGACGGTAATCATATCTCCCGCCACGCGTCACACTCAAATCGACATGTAATGTCCAAACAAACGTTATTGTGTCCCATCCTGCTTTTATTAACAAGAATCTGAATAGTCCTTTTTATTCTTCTGTAGTGATTATTATTCTTCTGTAGTGATTATTATTCTTCTGTACTAAAAATTAACACCTTTTAAGAGGTTTATTTTCCCTTTTGTCCTCAACATGCATCACTTGCTGGACACCATATTTAAAAACATTCTATAATCAAACAGTTTGATCATGAAGATGCTTTGCATAAAAAAATATGTGCAGTTTAAAGCATCTGAGGTACTACTGTAAAGTTAGTATTTTTTTCTCTGACTCGCTCTACTAATCTAACATAAAACCTGGATCCAAATCAAACAGAGATGAGCCAGTTATCTGGATTTTACAGCAACAATCATATTTCCTTAGTTTTGCTTTTGTTCCAAGTTGATATTTTAAGGCTCATTTTCATACGACTTGCAGCAAAATCAAAAGGGTTGGCAGGTCTGCATCATGCTCAGGTGAACAATACCTGATGGTGTAGAAAATACATTAGTCGTAACAGTTATTGTGTATTTGGTACCATCTGAGATATAAAATAAAATTTTCAACCAGAAGGAAAATTATTTTCAAACAAGACGCTTACTGGTCAACATGAATCCCATTGAAAACAGGAGCATAGTTAGAGTAGCTAACAATATACAGATTAGCATAGAGTTGTGATGGCAAGGTACTCAGTGTTAAGAGTCTTGTAAAGAGGTAAACAATCCGTTGTTTTCACGTGACGTCACAAAACGTGTGTACTTCCATATCGGCCATTTTGATTCTCTAACCACGCAAACCAGGACCTAACAACATTCTTTCTACGTAATTATGAAGGCATTCTCATTTTGTGCGCAAGGATGTAATAATACATCACATTCTATTGTGCATGTCAACTGCACGAGACCAAATGCGTGACTTTTCTCCTTTTTTCTTCAAATAAAACATTGAAATTCCAACCATCTTTGTTATTCATTCATAAACAAATAGATTCATCAATAAACAGACACAGAAACAAATGGATACACAAACAAGTAGAAACACATAATGATTTTCAATTTACATGGACTGAAATCAATTATTTTGATTAAGTCACACATTTGATCTCGTGCAGTTGACATGCACAATAAAATTTTGCGTACACAATCGTGACATCTGTGAAAACAACCCATAACAGCTGAACTAGACTGGTTTGGGCAGGATTTGAACATGTTATCCACAAGTTTTGAGCCTATGTTAACAACTAAGCCATCATGTGAAGAAAGGAAATATTACTGCAATATACCACATATTAAAATGCATCAACCTACAGTTTCAACATTCAACGGTCAAGTCAGTTTGATTAGTCTAGATGTAACAGGGTTAAATATACAGAAAATATATGAGATTTGTGCCTGGAAAATTAGGTCAAAGTGAACAAATTTTGGTATAGATGAGTTTTTATCCTTAAGATACAGCCACATACTAATTTGCATGAGTGTATTTGAAATTAGTTCTAAAATATTTAAGGTGTAAAGAACAAATATCCTCTAAAATACACAATCAATGAAGCCTGAAAATCAGGTCACAAAAACCTACTTTTTATATAGATGAGTTCATCTTCTTGAAATACATCAAAATACATTTTCACAAGTAGGTGAAATACCCTCCAACATTGTGTAATTAATAATAGCTATAAAAATAAAAGTCATTCGAGCATTTAAATATAGTCATAGTGACCTAGTTTTTTGTACAACTTAGTTACCCTTCCATATTCAAATTTTCATGAGTGTAAATGAAATGGGGTTCAAATGTTGATCCTGCTGAAACAAATATTACGGTTTGCTTTTAAAAGTTTTAACCCATTATTAAATTTTTGTCATTTTAATCATTGTCCAATTAGGTAAAATATTTACAAAGAGACCAAAAGGTTTCCAAACAAGAAACTGAATTACCATGCTAAATATATGAGTAAAGTTTAAATTTAAATTAGTTTTCCCTTTGACTAAAAATGTGGGCTTTCTAGTGTGTGTGTGTCAAAAGAACAATACAAACAGCCATGTATGCTCAAATGACAAAATATCAGCCAGCTTTAAATGGGAAGTTCATACACTGACTGTGTGGAATATGGTGACTTGCCAAAAAACCTGTGTTTTCATACAATCCCACTTTATCAGAGTTGCCAAAATTTCATCACAAAAGTTTTACACTGAATCTGAATGCTTATCCAAATGAAGTGGAATTGACATGCTTTTCTCTTGACATGCCGATACATGTGAGATATAAATGAATGTTTTTACAGGAAATTTAGAATTGGTTAATGTGATCTCCTTTCCAGGAGATGAGCAGCACTGTTTAAGTTGAAAACATCTATCTAATTTCATTAATGTATATGCAATGGTGCAAGAGAAATGGACCTAATTATAACAAAACGTCCAAGTAGGCCTGAGATCACTCATCTAGCTCATATCTACCAAAATGACAAATGCATGAGCAGTTTGCAAAGAAATCTCTGTTAGTAGGGTGCTTTCTGTTGAAATTTGATCAATTTCTGTCGATTGGTTTTAAAAAAATTCTAGTATCTTCACGAGTATTTGAGCTTGTGATTTTATTTAAGTCAACAGCTTTGTGTGTCTAAGAAAAACCCCAACCTTTCTTTGAGCACTATAAGGAGAGATCATCATTCAAACTAGGATACTTTCTGCAAAATTTGATAAACTTTTGTAGAGTGTTGTTTGAACAGAAGACATTTCAAAATTTTCTTTTTTAATAAAAATGACCCCATTTGAACAGATTATCTGCATCATTTTAGCAAACTTTAAAAGGCCTTCATACAATGGTGCTGTCAGATTTGGTAAAATTTTGTTAAGCAGAACATTTTTGGTATGTTTTGTGCTTTTTTTTTTTTACAGAAAAAAGTCATTTAATGGTCTTCCAATGTTAAGTACTGGCACAGATGTGCACCATATGTATAAATCTGAAAAGGCTTCATTCCAAGATGTCCTTTTTCAAATTTGCTCAACTTCTATTAGACAGTTTTGAGCAAAATTCTGTTTGAAGATTTTTGTATTTTTAGTAATGGCATCCATATTTCACAGCAGATCAGTATTTGAACAAAAAGTTGAAAGATCATCATAATAGGATGCTTCATGAAGAATTTGGATCAATTCCAGCTGATTGTTTTGAAAACATAAGCTGATCCATTTCATATTTACTAATACTCCAGGATGTTGCTAGGGATACAATACGAAAGCTCTGACAATTCCTCAACACATCAAGAAACAATGGGCTGATGACGATTGCAAGAATGCTAAGAAGAAACAGATAAAGGATCCTTCTGGGTTAAAATTCTAATGAAAACCTGAATAAATACAGTATATACCATACATGGCATACCATTTGAGAGATCAAGAGGAAAATATGGAAAGCCTATGTCTTTATGTTGAACTGTCACTCATCTTTCAAATCTTCATGGAATATAGTATGGAAAATCACTGACAAAAAATAAAAATAGCTGTACTAAACACTTCAAGAATCTGATAAATTAGTCACTACCTAGCCAGAAAGTTTAAACAAATTCTCCAAAACAGCAAAATTCTTTAAACAGGGAACTATTGTAAAACTTCTACCATGTCAAAAACCTTTGACATTATGCATGTGGAGAACACAAGGAATCTGCATCAGACTTTTGGAGTCAAGTTTTGTTTCAAAGCTTTGCAAACTGCCACAACTTTGACATTTCTCTGAAATCACAGAATAACAAGTCTAGTTGAAGATGCACTACTCAAAGCACAACAAATGTAAGTCACATTGAAAAACTTTTCATGATACTGATTATCTTTTCGTGTCACAGTGGTTACTTTACATCTTTAACTCACCTGGCCTTATGACCTTGTGATGTTATGGGCTGACCTTATAATAATAATAATAATAATAATAATCTAGATTTAGTACAGTACCTAATCTTTAGAAGCTCTAGTGCATTACAATATAGTACATGAAAGCATGACAAGATTACAAAAACACCATGAAATTACAAAACAAAAACATGCTCACAACAATTAAGAAAATAAACATTAAGTATTTAAGTCTGTTCTTAAGTAAAAATAAGGTGCGTATTTAAGAGCATTCTTGAATGATCACAGTGTCCTTGTGTCTAAGATCTAAAGGCAATTCATTCTGTGTAGCTGGGCCCTGGCAGGCAAAAGAACATTGTCCATATGACTTTGTTTTTAACAGTGGGAACAACGAGAATACTAGTGTTGGAAGAGGAGCACAAGTTTCTAGATGGGGTACACACATGGATGAGGTCAGATAGGTATATTTGTTATGTATATCAATATTTTTTGTAACTCCTGGTACATGATTATTATTTAATTTTCATAACTTTTGTTCATGGTTGTAAACTGTATAGAATATCTTTTGCTATAAACTTTTGTACATGACATGGTTCTGTTAAGAGCACAAACTGTATTGGAGCTATAAAAAGACATTTATGTATGGTTGACAATTATTATTAATAATCTTAATAATAAGACTTAAAATGGCATCTATGGCATAGTTTCTCTGTGACTGATGGGATTTCTACATTTCGAGAATAATTTTTTAACTTGCCATTGGTTGCGCTAGATTACATGAATAGGCCCAATTCAACATCAAAATGAGTAGTGTATGCCGTCACATAGGGTCTATAGCGAGATACAGTCACAAAATACAGTATATATAAGGAGAATATTAAGCATTCAGATTCATTCCGATTTTTGGAGTCATTCACACTTATTGTGTTCCTATCTACCTATGTTTTTCATGTTGCACATAGATCTAATTTGAGAGGAAAAACATTTGTTTAGACTGTTCAGTGGAAATAGAAAGCACCCATTATTTGGACTATAATATTATTCTCGAACTGTTACAAATTATTTGAATGAATTCTGGACATCATCTTGATAACATCATGGTTCTTGGAGGACTACTGTATTTCTGGTAATGAAATTTATAAGGAACATGTCATTCATATAGGAATTTCATAGACCTTATAAAGACAAGTTTGGATTCTCTTCATAATACTGTAAGTTCCTCTCACATTTTTCGTTTATAGCTTTGACAATTAAATTGTTTGATAAGTTCTATAAAACTTGTTGGTTTTAATTCTTTTTTGTTACTTAAGTTTGTGACCATAAAGTCATAACAATACTGGACTGTAGCCAGTCAATGAAATGTAACATTATAGTGAACAGATTTTGTGTTTGATTCCAGATCGAACAGGTAGCCAGTGAAGGTTACAGAGCAGGGGAGAGGTGTACTCAGTTCTTCATACTCTAAGGATGATCCAAGCTGCAGTGTTTTTTTGAACTTTTAGAACTTTCTGTAGTTGATACTGAGATGAACCAGATAGAAGTGATTTACAATAGTCCCATCTTGAAAGTACCAGGGAACCCACAGGTGTTTTAGTGGCATCAACCAGAAGAAAACTGTAAATGGAGCTGATATGTCTCAGTTCCAGATATGCAGCCTTGCATATCTTCGTTACATATTGGTGTAATAAGAGCATGCTGTTGAGACTCACACCTAGGTTTCATACTGTGTAAATTTAATGTTGGTGTTACTTGTTTGTGGCAAAGGAAGCGAACGAGAAAGTCTGTGTGGTGATCTCGATAGCTTCAGTTTTATCATTATTCATCTGCAGCTTGTTGCATGTCATCCAGGACTACATATTCAAAATGCACCTCTCTAAGCCTTGAATGGCAACCTCAATGGGGCAGCTAGATTTGTACCTGGTCATGCATATTCCATTGTGCATCCATCAACAACTGCTATTCTCACTTTAATCTAAAATAAGGGACTAGTTTCAACCAAAATTTGTCATGTCATTCAAGTTTAGGGCATTCTAAGCCATTTCAAGGTGCATCTCTTTTTAGCAAATGTAACTGGATTTATTTGTATAAAGATAATTTGACCTAATTTTATAGAAAGCATCCTTGCATAAGCACTTTTCAATTTTATACAAATGATGTTGATTTGCTATTACATATGGCTCTGGTTATTAAACATAGTTAAAAATGTTTAATGGTTCTTTTCAAAAGATGCTCAACATTACACACACACACACACGCACACACACACACACACACACACAAGGTATGACATGGGGCACAACTCTGAGCTTATCAATAGGTTAGCTATACAACTTGTACATAAAAAAAAGTTTCTTAGTCTGCACAAGGAATATGCTAGGGGGAGGAGAGAGAAAGTATTAAAAAAAAATATTGGCATACGCATCATGATATGTGCCTTACAGAATTAAACAACTACTTGTTCACAGAATAAAGATTTAATTCAATCAACTTTGAAGCAACAACTGAGAACTCTGCAGATCAGAAGCCATAAATTGTGTTCTTTACATCTACTGACTTACAATTATCTATAATGGTGAAAAAGCTAAAATAATCACAACATCAACATTTGTTTAAAAAAGAAAATGCAGATTAAATTAAATAGATAACTAATACCTCTAGATCTCTGCATAGTCTGAGTTTTTACACAAAGAGAAAACCTTCATGGTCTGACTGACAACTTTAAAAAATCTTGTCCTTTTTCTTTAAAGCTTAAAATCTTCTGCTTATGCTTCTACCCGAGATATAAATATGTACAAAAATGTACATTTTCAGAAAATTATAACATTTTAATGAAATTCTAACCATCTAATTGGCCTGTATAGTAAATATGAACAAATGAAATCATTAAAATTTACTCAAAGGCTGTAATAAATGGTTGGAAATTGAGTTTATTGCCTAAATCTAAGCCGAAAGTAAATTGTTTAAAATTCTATACAAGAGATTAAACATTGGGGTGGTATCAAACAAAGAGCAACATACTTCTAAGAACTAACATTATAAACAAGGACTAGCATTATAAACAATCAGCTGATTGGGGGTTAAAACACTATTCTAAAATCTAAAAAAAATAGGAAGAAAAACAATCTAAAAATACTTTCAGCATTAAACAGATCAGATACATATCTAATATCAAAAATGCTGATCATTCACACAAAAGATCAACTGATATACAAATGCTATAAAATGTAAAAGTTTTGGTGACAAAAATATGCAATAAAGTGAATCTGCCTAAGTTCCTGAATTTAGGACAACAGCATACATCTGATTAGTAATGATTTTTAAATAAAACCCTTACTCTCTGTTAAAGCTTGCAACCAGGTTTGGCAAAAGAGGGGCCAACTGACACCCTATATCTGAAAAGTGGGCTAATGGCTAAAAAATGATGGGAAAACCTGATAAAATGAGATTTCATTTACATAGTCTATGTTATTTGCATCAAAAATCAAATAATTCCCAACCATACTTTAACAGTGACGAAGAAAGTCCAAGTCTGCAATTTTATGCTGCTTCATTAATACAGTCATCAGTCTTTGCAAAGTTTCTGCTTTCAAGTAATTTCTTAAGTCTGTCTTTTTTTCCACCATTATACAATCCAATTCTATGTCAAAGTTTAACTTCCTGTTTGACTTTCAGTTGTATTTTAGCAGTTTGTTCACTAGAGTCACTATATCTGTGGTCATTTTTATCGTAGTCATTATGTAAGCTGATACTCCGGTAAAGAAATCAGCATTTAGCTTTCCATATGTACCTGTTAGTGAAATGTCACCGCATTTATAAATGATAAATGACACTAAATATTTGACTGGATGCAAGTGCTTACAAAAAAGCCATTAGTAAACATTTTCTTTCAGTTAAAAATTTTAATGAAACTGGAGTGGAAGTTATCTCAATACATTACTTTGGATTTGTTTCCTATTTTTGTCATAGAGACTATTGCAATTTGATCAGATGCTGAACTTCTTAACCCTACAATCAATAAAAAATATTATGGTATATACTGAGTATTTGATTATTTCTAGATGATTCCAAGCTTTGCCATACACTGGATTGGGCGAATTGGGGAAACCGATAGCCTGATGCATTTTGTTCACTTCCATAACAACAATTACTGAGCAATTTGGAAAGTTATTAATTGGTTGGCACATATGTATCAGAATAATGGTAGAAAAAAACCCACCTGGCCTTGTTAATTTTTGGGGACCACTTTTGGCAACTTCAATTGCTTCTTGCAGGACTTTGTTTTCATTATGCACAAAATCCCGCAAATGTGTGTACTGACTAAATCACTAAGGATGTGATCTACATATTTTAAAAGAGCATATATATTCACAAAAACAAAATTTACAGAGAATCCTTTGAAAAGAACAGAATTGGTCAACAAAACTTTCTTTTAAATCTACTGTGAAGGCAATACTTACAAGAGATTCCAATTTATCATCTAACAAACAACCAAATTTAAGAAAAGCAAAAGTTATAAATATGATTTTTTTTAAAATCATAAACTATTCCATTGCACTTTATCACTGAGAATAATGTTATATATTTTAATTAAAATAATTATAATCTTATGTCAGAAAAACATATTTGTTTGAAAATTCATGTCATATGAAAATACAAATATATACAGTTGTAACCAATCAGATTACCAGTAAATGATAAGGGTTGGAAAAGAGGTTTATTCACTACATATTGGTATCTGAGATTAAATACATTTGTCCATATAGCTGTAAATATAGGAAAGTATTATGGTGGACAAGTCAACAGACCTCAAAATAAAAACACAATAAACAACAGAATCAGTTCATAACCATGATCATTTTCATTATAGCACCTGATTTTGAAATCTGGTTCTACTGCAACCATTAAAGACCAATCTAAATTATCTGCTTAGAATTTATAATTGAAAATTAATATATGTAACTCTTCAATACAACTTTTCACAACAAAATCACAATTATATAGTACTAACAGAAATAATGGTAACTAATTTTTTTTTAAATCTTGTGCAAGAATTAGTGGAAATTTTGATACTGATAGGAATGCTAAAAAAATAAAACAACATCCTAAAATCAACAAAATTAATTCCATTTTAAATTCCTCATAAAAATGTGTAAATTGGCATTTCTTCAATGTCAAACCTGTAACTGATATATAATGATTGAATGGAATGTAAAATGTACAATTCTAGTTTTTCCTTCAATCAAATTGTTCTTGATGGGAGATTTCGACTGATGTTTTTTCACTCTATATCAGTTTGTAGGAACTCTGTGCAAGTCAAAGCACCATGATAGCCCCTCAGTATCCACAGACCTTTGTAATGGCCTCATTGATGGTCTCGGCTGGTACTCTCTCTTCACACATGTTGACAAACACATACAGGTGGCGCAGTGCATAGTCATTCTGAAAAACACATGTACTTTTAGAGCACTCTGGAATGACAGCAAAGGCCATCAAGATGGATCAGCAAAACAATAAGCAGAGCTATGATGTATCTCACATAACTTTCAACAGTTTTGGCAATAAATCTTAAAATAATCAAATATGATGGTTTGTACATTTTTTTAAAATTTCTTTTTTATGGGTTTTTGTTGAAACAATGTCACAGAAAGTCTCATCATCTGAATAGATATTTAGAATTATCAAAATTTTGTACTAGAACATGATATATATTGTTGTACTCTTCATGTGCTCAGGTATTTGACAAGCATACACTCTTCAGCATAGAGTTCTTTGAAATGTAACAATAATGGCAGCGTGAAATATTTCTGCTGCATGGCCTGTTGGACTGTAATAGGTACCATGATTTGGGGCTCATGTACTTAAAGTGGCAGACTCAATTTCATCTTGAGGTCTCAAAAATACAGTCACCAACAGCACTATCTCAAAACAGGTCAGAGAACATGCCTAACTACTCACCCACCAGTTTTCAAAATTTGAATACAATATATATCAGACATGATTTTGGTCTTGCAATAAAAAAAGCTGGAAACATTTTAAGGGGTGTTTGGGGGTCCTCCCCCAAAAGGGTCTCGAGGGGCATGTCCCTGATCCAGGGGTCCAGGGGGCTGAAGGTCCCCGGACAAAAATGCATTTTACAATCATAAAAAAATGATCCTGGTGCAACTTATGATCATAATATGAAACAAAATAATGATTTGAAAAACTAATAACCTTACCAAAAATGTTCAACTTGACTTAAATAATTTCACAATATTTATTGTCACATGAATTTGTTCTCCAATACTATTGATGCCGAAGTTATTTCATGTGAATGTCAGTGCTCACATCGTAATTAAGTCACATTAATTTGTCAATTTTTGCAGTAAGCATATTATACTTCTCTCTTTTCATAACAAATCTGTAAAATAAACCAAGTACATCAACTATATAAAAATAATCCCATACATTCACTTGTCTTTTTCTCAACTGGAGAGAACCTGTTGATATGCCAGTTGAGATCTTTTTGCGGCTTCGGCAAAGATTTCTTTAGCCTTTCCTTTTTGTCACCACCGACTTTTTTGGCTCAATGTGCAATCGTTTCTTTTCCTTCTCAACGACAGCCTTTTCCTTTCAAGCTAGTGCTTGTATTGGCGACATGCAGTATGCATATTCTGACAGAGGGCTACATCTGTTCTCTCATGCAAGAAATCTTTCTTCTTATAGTAATTGACTGCACTTTTTCCAGATGCCTTCTGAGCTTCAATTTTTCCGTATGCAGCTTCTTTTGTAGGTGCTGTTCCAAACTCTTCCAACCACGATTACCGTAATTCAGATCTTTCTTGCAGAGGTCACAAAATGCCAGTCCTCTAGCGTTCAGGAATTCTTTCCATCAACTTTTCGCTCCAGCCATTCCCATTTCCATATGTTTTTTAAACCTTTATCTCAACTTCTCGTGTCATGGTCTCTCTCAACAACTTGGGATGCCATGATTTGCAAGCATTTTCTTCTTTCCATTGCCATCAGTTTCCATTACATGAAGATTCATTGGATGAATTTAAACTTTTGACCAATCAGAATACTCTTTTTACGAGAGTCATGTGCTAACTAATATATGGAACGAATACTTTACAAGAATCGTTGTGGAATGGGACCAGACAGACCGTTTTAAAAAAACCGGATTGGAGATGATATAAAAAACGGACTATATCAAGAAAAAACTGATTCAAGTCAGGAGAAAAGCGGAATTCCGCAGAAAAAAATCATGTCTGATATATATATATATATATCTATATTCCTCCATCAATGAGTAATGCCAAGTTTGCATATACATGTAGTATATGCACACTAAAAGTTGCATAACGATTAGAAAAGGTATATTTTTCTAGTAAATTATGTTTCTCCAAGAATACTTACCTGATCACATTAATATGAGGATTATAACCTTGCTACCTCCCAAATACATCCTGAGATCTTTTCTGCCTATATAATATAGACTCTTGCAATAACTCTTGCTCATTACCTCCCTTTGCTGCCACTAGGTATCACCAGTTTTTAATCTGAGCACTGCCAGTGAGGAAGCTCACACAGAGGGGTGGATGGGAAGGTCTTAAAGTAATGTGATCAGGTAAGTATTCTCTGAAAAACATAATTAACCATTCCCTGATCACATCAACATTAAAGGGTAATAACAGGTGGAGGGTATACTGAGCATCCTTCTTTTACTGTGGATATCCTTCTAGATAAGAAAGATTGGAGTCCCTATGTGAACAGTAACCCACTCTCCTACTTAAAGCAACACATCTCTTTCAATTTAAGAAGATGATCACTGAAACCTCATCACTGTCAAAACTGACTGGTGAATCAAGTGAAGTTAAGAGGATGTACTGATTTAATTGGGTTTGGAGGTCGTCTGGGCCGCAACCACAGGACCTACCAGATTCAGGTTTTGTCTCTATGGAGAAGGTTGACTCTGCATGCCAGCCAACAGCTTTCATGATGTCTCAGATTGAAACATTGCATTTAAGCATGAGGCTTCCAAAGATTGCTCTTATTTCAGTTGCTGAATTCTTCATGTGGTGATTTTTTTGGAGACATCAGAGTATGCTGAGTGTACAACTTGCTTAAGCCACGAAGACTGTGCTTGGGAGGTTATATTTTGTTTTCCCTCCTTCATTGGGAGAAAAAGTTTGTGGCTGCTACAACTTGTTTCAGTTTGCTTCAAATAGTACTTGAGGGCACAGACAGGATCTAGTGAGGCCACTGTTCTTGATCTATCATTACATAAGAGGGAGCATACTATGACTCTGACTGCCCACCGACAGTAACTGGTTCTTGCCTACAAAGTCATGCTGTGTCATGAGGCTCACCGAACCATCCATTCTAAACTGGAGATAGCTGAGCTTGACTGAAAGAACATGTAACTTGCTCACATTGCATGCTGAAGCTAAAGCTATCTGGAAACAGAATTAATATGATAACAGCTTCAGTGAGGTTTAA
Source organism: Megalonaias nervosa (assembly GCA_016617855.1). Classification (NCBI taxonomy): domain Eukaryota; kingdom Metazoa; phylum Mollusca; class Bivalvia; order Unionida; family Unionidae; genus Megalonaias; species Megalonaias nervosa. Next base: position 45,687 of record JAECUM010004102.1, on the reverse strand, counting down.
GTTACCGGCTTGAATTTATCTGAATTGAGCCATGCTAACACCGAGGACAGATTCCATTTTGGAAACAAGAAGAAGAAGGCTGGTCTATTAGAATCAAAATTAGCTAATACGTCGGGCAGATCTTTATCATCATGGATATCTCTTCTGCCATGATGCCTGAATGTATCAGATATCATGGAACAGTAGCCTTTGATGGTAACTGGTGCCCACTTTTTCTCCATATAGAGTCAGAGAAAAAAGTCAGCTAAATGAGGGATCAGGGTAAAAAAGAATGTGAATGTAGACATCTGTTAGACTGAGACTGATGGCATACTCATCACTTCCGATGGTGAGTTGAAATGATCTTGCCTTCTCTATCTTGAACTTCAGTGGAAGAATGCACTTTTTGAGGCTACTCAAGTCTTTGATTCACCTCAATTTTCTGTTAGCCTTTTTGGTAATGAACAGCTGTGAATAGAACCCCCGAGATTGTGGTTTTCATACAATCTCCACTGTCCATTTATCAAACAGTGACTGATCTCCTGCTGAAGAATATCATCCCTCTCCTGATCTGACAGAACTTCTGTCCGAAAGGGTGAGGAAAAAAGTGGTTGGATAAATGAAATCTAAGTCCCTCTAAAAATACTTGGATCACACATTCATTTTATGGATCAGAACATGACTGAAATTGCAGGAGTCTCGCACCCCACTAGTAGACTGTGTGAGCAGTGAGCATGTTACATCAGTGGCTAAAGACAGGAGGCTTGGAGTGGAGAAACTTGGTTTCTGTTTTTTTTGGTTTTCTAAAATCCCAGTAATAGCTTGACAGTTGGGTCTGGAAACCATCCCAAAGTCACCTTACAATTAAATATTTCTGGTTTTTGAATAAATAGAATGCACAAAAATGGAAACAACACATGCACATACATGCATATAGCATGCAATCTCTTTTGACACACAAATTAGATTGACACAAATGTACTGTGCATAGGTGACAAACTTCACAATATTAGAGTTGGTTCCTGTTTACTGTACTGCACAAGTTAAATGTTCTTGATTGAGGCCTATTTTGGAAGAAACTGGTCCTCAGTTTGGGTTAACTTAGCGTTTAAACTATTTAGTTTCTTACCTCCCAGAGTGGTTCCTATATTGGTTTGGTTGTTCTTTGTCAGCATAAGGATAATATCTGAATGGCACTTATGACATAAAAGATCCTTCCTGATCGGCTCAACTATTCTCCCTCCATTGTGGCATGGACAGCTGTTTTCTAAAACAAGGATATGGTTGCAGAGCGGCAGGTTGGAGGGGTAGTTCTTGAGCTGCATGCTTCTGAACTTTAAGCAGCAGAGGGCATTCTAAAGCTGGCAACATATGCTATATTTCCTCAATGTTAGCCACAAAACAAAACTCCACCATCTCTATGCTAGTCACACAGGATATCTTCACACTCTGTGTAAAGTGTCCTGTTTATGGTCTGCTTCCATTTCAGGATAAACTATTCCCCATGATGATGATGCAATACCGCATTATATAATTCATGACCAATACCTTGCATTTAAGCAGTGAATATAGGACAAGCTGGTTCCAATGGACGATTTTATTGGATAAGTATGGACAGCTGGTTCACTGGAAATATGGTCAGCATGGTTACCAGCCACGTGGAAGGGGGATCAGTTGGTTCTGATCCTGGTTATCACTAAAATCCTGTGATAATATGCTTGTGTAGCGTTACGCCAGGTGAGATGGACAGATCTATTGATACGATCTCCATTATTGTAACTGTATGTAGAATTTGTCATGCTAGGAACAACGGATCCCTGTAATTGTAGAGGGATGGCACTGTAGACCTGGCAAGATTGCCACATCACTAAAATCCACTTGATTGTAACTGTATATAGCCGCAGCATGATAGGATGGACAGATCTATCATTAAGAACTCTGTCACTATAGGAAGATGAAGCCATAGGCCTGGTGAGACTGATGACTCTTTCAGTAAATCCCCTTATTGTGACTGCTTGGCTGGCTGGCTGGCCAGCTCAACAGGTTGGACTACTGTGGATTGCTCCATAAGATGATTTAAAGGAATTTAAAATCTGGGTCATCGTCACCCTAATTGCAAAAACATAAGCCATACACTCTCAGACCACATGCTGCATAGAAGTACATTTTATAGATGCTCATGCGTGTCTTTTTTGGCCTTGAACTTGTTGCATTTATTATACTTCATGGGCAGGTTTCACTGCAACATTAAGACAAAACAAACACAACGAAAATGCATAAATTAATCATGCAGAATGTTAATAAGTCACTAAAACACATATTACTAACTGGGTAAGCAAGGAATAAGCAGTGTGCTCAAAACTGTAAATAACATCATGCATCAACAACAGCATACCCTGTGGTCAAAATTTACAATGTCAAAGAAAGTTAAAAAGTTTACAAAAACATTTTACGATTTAAAAAATTACTTACCACCTTAATAGGAAGAAATATTGATCTAAATAAATCCAAAATCCAGTATGGATGGTTTGAATGTAACACAAATTTGGCTTGGACTTAGGTGTTTCATATGATGTCCTTGTATGGAATCAAATCTTAGAAACTAGCGACACCTAGTGGTGGCAAAGGGAAGTAACAGGCATGTGTTATTGATCTTTATCAATATGACAGACACAAAAGATGAATTTTTACCTTTTAGTAGGGCTGGCCACTGGAGGTAGCAGGCCTATGTCCCTATTCTTAATGTGATCAGGTTAATGTATTCAAACGTGAAATCGCAATGAAAAGATTCAGACTGTCATTTTCAGCTGACCAATCATATTACTGTATTCCATTCAGCACACTGCACCATACTGACTTGCCAGTGAAACCATGGCCATGGATCACTTTATTGAAGGAAAAAAAGTTGGCAGTATTCATTGGCATGAAAAGTAAAACATTGAAGCAAAACATCAGTACAGCTTTTATTTGGCCACATGAAGTATAGCTTGTGAAACCATTCAATTAACATGTAGTAGGTCATGTGGCAATGTCCTGTTTCTATAATAGCATTTATACAGACCTCACAAATACATGATATACAAGAACAAAAGCCCAATTGGCTTATGTCATGCAAATGTTAAAGCCAACTGGTTGTTGCAAGGCAAAAAGTTAATGCTGACTGACTGTAAGGCAAAAGTTGATGCTGATTGGTTGTTATAATGCAAAAGCTAACACTGACTGGTTGTTGCAAAGGCAAAAGTTAATGCCGATTGGTTGTTGTAAGGTTAAAGTTACTGCTAAATGGATGTTTTAATGCAAAAGTTGATGGCAACTGTTTTTTTTTGTAAGGCAAAAGTCAACACTGATTGGTATTTTAAGGCGCTGGCTGTTGTAAAGCAAAAGTTAACAACAATCAGAGAAAATCAGATCATGTATTCCAAAATTGTATGTAGTTGTCTCCTCTTTTTGTCAAATACTTGAGTCCCAAATCTTGACTTGAGTCTAAGATGTATGCGACTCGTACTGTGGTACTCAAGAACTACCCATTATAGTACTAATATTGTAAGTCAAGAGAGTAGGATTGATGACTGGATGTGATTAAGGAAATAAAAAGACATAGGACATGAATAAGAAGGTGATGATTGGAAGCGGGTGTGGAAACACCACTACCTCCATTTTCTCCTCAATCTACCCATGCTTGGTACTGACCTTGGGAAGGTTGAGCTGTGGGCATGTGGCAACCAGATGGTCAAGGACATATTCATAACAGTCCCAGCTCCTCAGGGCATGGCGCACTCCACCGTCCATCACACGGTACGTCTGGATATGGTCATTAGTTGCAAAGGAGGTGATCTTTTTAATGGTGGTCTTTACAGACTCTCGAGACTGAAAAAGATGAATGGGAACATCAAAAAGAATATATTGGATGGAGATGCATCATTACATTGGTATTGCAATGGTATTTTTTGTACATTACAATTTTGATATCTCCCTCTAACACATCACCAATAACACAAAGAAATTGTTTGAAGCTGAGGACAACAAGATACTGCATTTGAAAGCAATAAACACTTCAGACCAGACTTTATTGGATTAGATATAAATGTCTAAAATCAAAGAATTGGCTAACTGTATTGGATTTGTTTCTGATGATCTGATACTTTATTGATAAGCAACAAACAGGATACTTTATTCTGGATATGCCTGGCTTTTGGGAATGTTTGGCAAGTTGGGTATGCCTGGCTTAGGGAATGTTTGATATGTTGGGTATGTCTGGCTTTGGGAATGTTTGGTATGTTGGGTATGCCTGGCTTAGGGAATGTTTGGCATGTTGGTATGCCTGGCTTAGGGAATGTTTGGCATGTTTGTATATCTGGCTTTGGGAATGTTTGACATGTTGGTATGCCTGGCTAGGTAATGTTTGGCATGTTGGGTATGCCTGGCTTTGGGAATGTTTGACATGCTGGTATGCCTGGCTTAGGGAATGTTTGGCATGTTGGGTATGCCTGGCTTGGGGAATGTTTGGCATGTTGGGTATGCCTGGCTTAAGGAATATTTGGCATATTAGTATGCCTGGCTTTGGGAATGTTTGACATGTTGGCATGCCTGGCTTATGGAATGTTTGGCATGTAAGATTGTCCAAGGCATCATCATTATTTTGGCACAGATTTTTTAGAATTCCAAGTAAACTTCAGTGATGCTCTGAAGTTAGTAAAATTGAGGATGCTCAAAGATTTGATATTTTTTTTTAAATCTGCAAGAATAATTCACTATAAGCCTCACACCAAAAATACTACTTAACATATTAAAAAAAACCCAATTCATAATGCAGATCCTCTATCAATTTGCTACATAACTAATATAAAAGGCATGAGTAGTAGTCAATAAAGAATAATGGAAATAAGTATCTATTTTCTAAGAGAAGCAACATTACCTGTTTTCACTGCTCCAATTTTAAAGAATTCCCAAATGCTTTAGTATGAGGGGATTATGTAAAAAAAAATTACAACACTGAAAAAAGGCGTACATCTACTGAAATTGATACCTATCTTCCAGTCATCATTTTAATTCTAACAAGCCAATTATATAAAATTTGGATTGTTAGCACAAATTTCACTCTGCTGACCTAGCCAGCACTGCCTACCCTCCAGTCTCACAGTTTGTGAAAAGTGGGATAAAAATTTGTAAATTTTTAACACAATTAGTGAAAAATTATACCATGACACTAGCTCCATCCACTTTGATGGTCAGTACTGCATTATATGAAAATCCACAAATAAAACTAAAACACATTATTTACACTAATTAAATGTACAAATATATTTGCAGCCAAATTGACTTATATACACAAACTTCATGCTATTTGTCATGTTATGATGCTATGAACTTCCTCAATTGGGGTATGGAAAATTTGTTTTCTAAACAGTTCAGGCTTCTTGCCTGGTGCGTTATCTTGGTGACTAAAATTGCTGCCAATTTTCAGCACCTAAGGAGTTCCTAAAGACTGTCTTATTTTTCCTCATGATAGAAAATACTCGTTCACTGTCAATGTTGCTGATCTCAAACAGAGAAAGGCAGGTTATGTTCAACAAGAAAACTCACAAACAATGTTTCAGCACTGGTAGCTTGCAGGACTTTAGTAGGTGGCTTCAAGTATTCCAGAGCTGAAATCTGTTGGTTCTCTTCATTTTTCCAATATCTATGTGCTTTTTGCAAGCAGTGTGTTTTCTCACGTCATCTCTGCCACATACCTACAGGGCTCGAATCATTGTTTACAATTTATCTGTCATACATGTACTATACAATATCATTATATAGTACATGTATGACAGGTAAATTGTAAACAACAGTACGAGCCACTATGCACATTCCCAATTCTAAAATTCGTGGAACACTGGGCAAAAATAAGCATAATGTATATTGATGTTTGATGGCTGAATGCAAGGCCAATTTTTGGTGTATTCCAATATTTACTTCACTTTTTGTGGAATACAATTCTTTTTCCTTGGGGGTGAAAACATTTTAACTAGTGTAGCTCATAGCAGCTCGTATCATTGCTTACAATTTAACTGTCAGTCATATATATAAATTTATACTATATGTATGACTGACAGTTAAATTGTAAGCAATGATATGAGCCCCCGTGGTGTAGCTTAATTATGATTTGGTATTAATATAGAAGAGAAGATGTTGAATGGTTAACAATTAGTAGTGTCGGCGCATGCACGGAAAAATATGAACTCAAGCAAATTACGATATATGCAATTCTTTCAACATCTCAAAAATTCCTACAGTCGAAAATGCTGTCTTCATTTAGTGTTTGTTTTAAAAAAAATTTAGTTGCTATGAGTATATACATGTGCCATTTTTTAAAAAATTCCAGTTCAGCCCCCGTTTTCTTCACAAGTATTTGTAAAACTTCTGTTCTTAATATAGATTAAATACTTTAAAATGCTTGCTACAGGCAAACTGCAACAATTGGATATAGTTCTGCTAACATCGCAACTCATTATATGGGACCATTATTTGCATCAGTGACCACTGCTGATATTGTGACTAGCACTTAACAGGATAAAAGTTACTTTATTCCCGATTTAAGCCGATTAAAAACTGGGGAATTTGTGATTTTTTTTTGCATGTGGCGTGAATCCATGAATCGCTATCAACAGTCATGAAATTCATGCCAAAATCGTAAGAGTTGGCAGGTCTGCCTAGTGCTACAGAATGTGGACATCTCACTTAACCATTAGCTGTGCACTCATGTGCTGAGTACAGAAAGTTGCATCATACACAGCATTTATCCAGGTTACATGTGCAGGCCTCCAAAAGGTATCAACTGTGCCAGAGAAATATCTTTTTCTCAGTGCATTGTATAGAGAGATAAATAGTTTATCAACTCTAGGGGTGATATTAATGCCAAGATTTCTTAGGAAGTCAAATAAAGATACTTTTCTGAACAGGAAACAAGTAGAAATAAAAATTAAGGTGAGGAATCTTGTTTCCTTGTCAATGCAGTATGTATAATGTTTTCAAATGGCCTCAAAAATGTTAACTGGTGCTGAATTTAAAATGTATTTCTTTCAACATCTTAAAAAATGGCCGTAGAGCTGCTTACTGTGGGCTTCCATACATTTCTACTATTTAGGTTTCCCCTGTTAATGTGGATGAATTGCATTCCAATTCCCCTAGAAAGTTCAAGGCTTTCAGAATGTAAATTTTCCACTCCCGAAATGAATAGCCAAAACCCGATATAACCCTGCTGGGATGACTGCCCTTGAACAATCATATGTTACAGTATTCTATTATTGTCATCACAATTTCCAATCATAATTTTATCTGTAATAATAAATACAAGATCCTTCTGGAGAATATAAAACATTTGATAAAACTAAACCAAAATGTTCAAGTCTAATTACTGAAATAGTTATTGACCAGAAATCTTCTGGAAGCCAGTGAACAGCTTCAAGGAACAGAATGCCGAAGCAGCCCTGATATTGCCCATCTGTCTTAAACAATTTAACAGCTGACCATTTCATTAAGCAGGCTTGTGTAGTATAATAAGAATATAACCCAATGTAAACTATCAATCTATGCAAACCACCACCCAAACATTATATAATGTTAATTTTAACCCTTCTGAAATATATCCTGATAAAAATTTGTACTAAAGATAATGGCACAATTTATGCAGCCACTTGCTCAAGATCATTCAAGATCCTGATGATGTTATTGATCAAAGCTGATGAGAAATACAGACTCTAGATCTACTGCCACAGCATGCTAAGCCAATTACATAGAGAATATCTCATTAATGTCTGATAAAATAAGCTTAAAGTGAAGCCAACTCTGACCAGAATTTGACTGGTAACAAGCTCAGCCAACCAAATACAAGGTTATTTTCATTAATATGCACAGATGTTGTTCATAAATGAAATTCATCCATCTTCTTGACAATATAAGACTATTTAACCAAGTTTTATTAAAATCTGATCAGAAATATAGTTGCTAGATTGCCGACTAGCTCTGTCAATTGAATGCAATGTCAAATCAATATGCATGAATTTCACTCATAATCATACTCAAATAAGACCTTCATGTTGTAGGCTGAATCACCAAGTTTGATCAAAATTCTATCAAAAATACAGTCTCTAATATTGTAAAGAAAATCAGATGCAAGGTCACCTCATAAATATATGCATAGGCTTCAGTAACCCAGGCAATCTTTTCCCCATCCATATGTCACTTGATTTGATTTGTACAAAAAGATATTACAGCTTTATATAGAAGTATGGTAAGCAAACAACGATCATCATAATGAAAAAGGGCATACATGGGATAAATATTAATAATTTATAGTTGTTCAACAACTTGAAAGTAAAACTCCGCATTTCATTACCATGATCAAAGTTTTCTAAGGCAAATTAGGTTTTGTTCTTTTCAACAAGCATCATGGGCACTTCACTTAGTATAAAGGAGGGGCCGATCTAGCATTAGTGGCAACCAGCATCAGGCTATCAAAATTGTTTCACACTTATCTGAGATTTTGATCATAAAAACCCATATTACACGTCTGAAATCAGATCAGGAACACGGATTCAGGAGTGGTAACAAGCAACTGTTGACTCAAGCACAGTGAATGACACACGACGAATTCAAGACCATGCCATAAGCTCACTTGTCCATTTGACCAGGTAAACTAAAATCCATTCGACAACATAGTGGCAGTGTTAAAATTACGAGGGCCTTTACCCTTTGAGGGTAAGTTAAATGCATACTGTCTGTCTTAATAGGGAACAGATTGTTATGAGCTTATGAAAGCTCATGTAAAACGAATTTTACAATGGTATTACATATCAAGCTATAGTGAAGTCATTTGCATTCTTAAATGCAGCACAAGGTACCATTTGTGATGCCACTTAAAACCACCTACATTTCATATAATTGTATCTTGGGTATTTTCAGCACTACATTTTAGCAAATTTGATAAATTGGAGGACGTGGTTTTACTTTGACCCTCATTACATGTATTTTGGTAGAATTATTAACACCAGGGCATTAATGTTGGGGAAATTTTGTATCTCCTAATTTTGGTTAAATACTTCATAGCCCCCCTCCCCCATGTTATATACAAAATAACCCATTTAAATAATCTATACCTTGTTTCAATGGGTTATTTAGCATATATCTAACACCTCAATTGTGATTTTCACTTTACAACATCTGCAAGGGTACACAGTGGGTGCTTCTAAAATTTAAAATGTTATAAAATTTGCAAATGTAAGTAGTAGGTACTTCTCTCCAGCGTTATAACTTCTAAAGGGTATGCAGTAGGTACTTTTATCCAGATTCACATGTTATTACATACCCATTTAATCCTGCATGGCTTATCTGGCATTCAATACAAATGTTTATCACACACCTAAAATATCTGTACCAAACACCCAGCTTGGAACCATTTTTACAACTTGAAATATTAAATAACAGTCCGCATACAAAATATCCTGAATGATTTGTTACTATGATTTTAAATTATTCAAGAATGCCAACATGTTTGTAAATTTAAGAAATGCAGCCATATTTGGTGAAAATGGATGCTTTTGCTGCTGGGGATAAGGAAGAGTAACATAAGCAGTGGTGGGCAGTTTATGTTCATTTCACATATCTAGGCCAAGATATCAGGGTTACTTGAGAGGGACAACAATATCTTGGACAGAATGTTGACAGTGAGTTCTCTGATGAAGCTGGTGTGCAAAAGTGACATCGAACATATGTGAGAGAGACAGAGAGAGAGAGAGAGAGAGAGAGAGAGAGAGAGAGAGAGAGAGAGATAGAGGGAGAGTGTTTTGCCACTTGTATTGAAATTTCAGGAAGTCATGTCAAGATTCAAGGCATGGTTAGAAATGACCAACATTTGGAAAACCTTTACCCCATTTTCCCAAAAGACATTCCACAATGTAAATCATCTAAAATAATAAACATAGCTAAAATCCATTTCAGCTTCAGAGTTTCACAAATATGGTCTGTGGAATTATGTTTTTAACAAACAAGTTTAAATGGATGGACTTACAATCTGTCTATTAAAATTAAAGTGGAATCAAATTTCTTTAGTAAATCTAAGGATAAAACTGACAAACTTTTGCAAAATAAAAGATTTATCACACAGAGCTGCAGATATTTTGATTGTGATACAAACTTAGAAGAATTACATCTTTTAACAATGTGTTGAGAATTTCAGATTACTGGGTTGCACTAAGCAAACTGTATGTTGACATTTTAAATTCTTGCAACTGTTTTAAGTAGAAAATAAAGAAAAGAAACAGAATTATATTGCAATATTATTTAGAATTTAGTTGCTAATTATACAAAAAAATTAATATTAAAAATATAGTTTGCATGTTAGAAAGAGACTGAATCTTAGATTTCTTAAAAATATATGGCATTGCTTAAAGTATCACTTTAAGTTCAATGCATCAACAATTCCTTGCATTAAATGAATACAAAAACACACTGTTTATATGTACTGTCAAGTCATGAGCTTTCTGTAAAAACTTGAATGTATTTAATTACTATTAGTCTGTCAAATTTGCTCTGATATTTGTTTGGATGTAGTGTGTCTATTCAATAAATAGAGTATAAGAAAAGAGGTCCTTACTGGTCTAAAGCCTATGTTCCATTTGAGAATTAAGGAAACAATTGACTTGCCTGTGACTGCAGATTAAATCCATTCATATGTCCCATACAACATTTGTAAAAATTCAAAGCTAATCACTGTATCTGCAATGCAGACAGACCAAAGACACAACTCCACAGCAGACAGGCCTCTGATACATACATGGAAAGAATTGTACAATATCTTTCATAAAACATAAAACGCCTAATTCATTTTTTAAAAGTATAAAAAATAAAAAGGATGTGTGAATAAAAAGGGGATATGTAATAAATACAAAATCACAAAAGTGTTTTGTTCCAAGTTGGGGAAAAGAACTTATTTGATATGGCATAGGAACATAGTCTCGGCAAGATCACCTCAACATTCCAACACCGTATCAAACATGTTCTTTCTGCCTGCCTGGTACAAAACACATACGTAGTTTTGTCTATTTATAACATCTGCAATGGAAAATAGTAGTTTTCTCCAGGTTCACGTTATAACATCTGCTAGGGTAAGTGGTCAGTATTTTTCTCCATGTTTACATGTTGTAAGATTGGCAAGGGTAAGTAGTCAGTATTTTTCTCCTGGTTTACATGTTATAACATCTGTAAGGGTAAGTAGTCAGTATTTTTCTCCAGGTTTACATGTTATAACATCGGCAAGGGTAAGTAGTCAGTATTTTTCTCCAGGTTTACATGTTATAACATCGGTAAGGGTAAGTAGTCAGTATTTTTCTCCAGGTTTACATGTTATAACATCTGCAAGGATAAGCAGTTGGTAATTTACTCCAGATTCTCTTATCATTTTAACTCCAAGATGACTCCAGCCATCATGTTAACCCTTTACCTCATGTAATTATCTTTGGATGCCTCTACTCCATTCTCATGGAAGCGCCTTTCGACACCACTACCTGATTCACATGAAAACGTGTTTTGACGCCATCAACACCATTCTCACAGAAGCGCCTTTCGATGCCTGCTGTAAACATCAGCCATTTTGAGCTGGTTTTTGAAGCGCCACCTTTGGGGAAAACCCTATCAGATAACACATTCATTGATGTGAATGACCATTATGTCAGATCATGTGGTCTCTGCTTAAGATCTAGTTGTAATCTGCTATTTAAAGTAACTGGGTTGTATTCTCCATTCTCCAAAATGGAGCCAGCGGATTTCGTTCAGTACTTTCTTGAGTTTGCACAATTAGAATCATTACTATGAAAGCTTCAATAACTTAGGTAAAGGCTCTGATATTGATGTAGGCAACAATTAGTTTTTATAAATTATCAAATTCAGGTGATTTAGTGATGCAGATGTAGACAAAGAACTTATAAATTTCGAGTATGAGAAAAGGCAGCTACGGCTGGTCACACGGCTTCACTGGCTTGATGGTGAATGAGTTCTCTCAAGATTTTAAAGCACATAAATTCTTCCATGAAAAATAATTATACAGCTATAATGATTGGATTTTACTCTTAAATCTTTCCATACATAATAGATGTATACCAAACATGAAAAATGGTTAAAATTGATATTGATGTTAAGTGTAACATGTTCTACACTGCTGTAACCGTTAACTAGCAGGCCTATATGTATGAAGCCAAATAGGTAACAGTTGTTCTATTTATAGTGCATTGCACTGTACAGCTTTGATACATGTAGATCAACTAGCTAAAAACCCATACACTCTATGAGGTAAAGAGAGAAAACTTTCTTGTTCAAATGATACAAAATAGATTATGTCATGCAGAAGAAATGGGAGCTACATGCCTTTTCAAGGACACACCAAGTCAGCTAACCTGGGTTGGCCTGAATAGGTATTGAATCCACAATCCTTGGATTACAAGTCACATGATCAACCAACTGAGCGACTGTGACTCCCAAGAAGACAAGAGAGATGACAAACATCACAGGCATCAGGTGACAGCATATATCCTGTGCTGCAGGTCAAAATCACTAGACTTTTGATAACGAAAATAATTTTACACTTGCTAGGTTGTTGCAAACCTGATTCTTTTTAATGAAATACCTTGATAAGGTCTCTGAGTTGTTCTTCCAACTGTTCCCTCTGTGTCTGTGAAGTGGCAGCCTCTAGTCTTCTCTCCAATATAGCCAGGGGCACATCTTCTGATGGAACAGCATCATCCTGAAATGACAGTGTTCTGGTTAACTTACTTGATTCTCATGTAGTCTTTTGTAAATACTTATTACATTGCCTGATACACTGCACACTCAATGTTTTTCACGAGATTTTGTCTAAGAAGTTCCCCTATTTTTTTTAAAAATATAATCATTCAGCTGATGAATATACAGTCTTGCAGGATAAAATCTGACAGCAATTATAAGTGCAGTGTTTCAGCCAGGTTTGTCAAAAAAAAACCAAAAAAAAAAAAAAACCCAACTGGCCCCCATTAATATGAAAAAGTGAAACAATGATGTGACCGTAACAGGTCAACTTCAAATAAAAATTTGACATCATTTACACAGACTATTTTACATGCTATTCACATGAACAATCATATAAATTAACGTCTACCTGATGCCTCTGACCATACTTTATGAGTGACTGGGATGCCCAAGTTTTCAATTATATGCCCCTCCACCATGACAGTCATTACTGTTTGCATAGTTTCAGTTTTCAGGTGATTTCTTAAGGGTGTGTGAATGATTTTCTTCTTTGGTTCCATTATTTTGGAACCCAATTCTTCATTGTATGTTTCACTTCCTGTTGTACATGTTGGAATTTGTGTGGATTTTATAAGCTTGTTCACTAGCATCATCATCTCTGCAGAGATCTGCATTGCTATCATGGTCTATACATGATACTGGGATAAAGAAGTTAGTTATCCACCGTGTCACTGCTATTTCTTGGTGAAACTTTGTTGCCTTTCCAAATGCAAGTGGCACTGGGTCATATTATATGACTGGAAGCACAAGACTTACGAAAACTCCTGAGAATACACTTTTTTCTTCTTCAGACATTTATGTAAATTATACACCAGTGGATGTTACCTCAATACAGCATTTAAATTTGTTTCGTATTTTCATTGAGGCTAATAAAATCTGGCAGGATGTCAAGGTTATTTTCAAAAAGAAATATGGGATATACCAAGTACACCATCATTTTCAGATGATCCTAAGCTTCATCATGTACATGATCAGGTGAATGGGGGAAAAACAGACATGCTTAGCATAGTGACTGATGTAGCTGAACAGATAGCTTGATCGACTTCAAACAGTCATTGAGCTATTCAGGCACGTAAAAATTTGCAGGTGCATCTTATCAGATTAAAGGTAAATAACATAAATAGTTCACTGTTATTATGTCACTTTTGGCACACTCACTTTTGTTACTTGGAGGACTCTGTCTATTTTGCATAAATACTACAATGACACATCCATGCAAATCCTACAATTGCACATCCAGGCTGATATGCTTCAAGTATAGTTGGTAAAGTTGTATAAACTTAGCAGGAAAACTGAGATTAAATCTGGAAAACCACATCACTATGTGTTGATCAGAAAACCCTGTTACTGTTCTCTTGATCAAAAAGCCCTGTCACTCTTGATTGACCATGAAAAGCCATGTCATGTACTGATCATAGAAGGCCTGTCATGTTGTACAGATCAAAAAGCCCTGTCACTTTGTATTGATCAAAAAGTTCTGTCACTTTGATTTGATAAAAAAGCCCTGTCACATTGTATTAATCAGATGGCCATGTCAATTTGTGCTGATCAGAAAGCCCTGTCACTTTGTTTGATTATGGAAAGATCCATCACTATGTATTGATCATGGAAAGCCATGTCACCTTCTACTAATCATGGAAAACCCTGTCACTTTGTACTGATCATGGAAAGCCCTGTCACTTTGTATTCCGGTATTGATCAGAAAGCCCTGTCACTCTGTATTATCAGAAAACCCTTTCACTTTGTACTGATCATGGAAAGCCCTGTCACTTTGTATTCAGGTATTGATCAGAATGCCCTGTCACTTTGTATTAATCATGGAAAAAGCCGTCACTCTGTACTGATCAGAAAGCCCTGTCACTCTACAGTATCAGAAAGCCCTGTCACTTTGTATTATCAGAAAGCCCTGTCACTTTGTATTGATCAGAAAGTGATTTATTTCTGATATTTCAACACTTAGAAATTCTGAATTTAAACTTGAATTACATGCACAGATCTTTCTCCTACTTGTACCAATATACATACTTTTAGAAATCTTAAGTTTAGCTTCTAAATATTTAAAACTTGCAGCTACATTGACATATCACTGATCTATTTACTAGAAGCACATGTGAGAGTTAAGGAAGCCCATGTGAGACCTAAGACACTGTTGCTTTACTGAGCTGCTGCTGCAGCTAAGATTCCATTTCACTAGATTCATAAACATCAGTTAATAATCATACATACACAGGAACCACCTATGCTACTACAACACTGAAGAGACTTGGTGATGAATCCTGTTCTAGTAACATCTGTTTAACAAAGTTCTTGATTAAACTTGTGGATAAAATGGATTATTTATTTATAGCTCAATTACATCCAAAAAAAACAAGTGGCTTGTATTATCTAAGAGACCAAAACAACAACAACATTTGTATGTCTTTGTAACTTACACATGGATCCTTTTCTTCTGTGCCAATATTATTACCCAGAAAGACTGGAGATTGCTGATTTCCTTGAAACTCTGCCACAGTCATACCACCAATTGTCTGAAAATGGGGGAATATATTACCAAATACTGCCTTGTAGAACTTAGCTGGCCAAACAGGTTCCAAAGAAAAGTAGCAATATCAAAAGGCTAAAATGGGCACAGAACCACTAACCTTGTTGATCTTTGGCTGTAAGCTGAAGAGAATGGTAAATTGATAAAGTACCATGTATAGGGCAGAGCAAATTGTAAAAAAAGACCCATAATGCACCTGCAGATATAAGTCTATGCATTTTGTTACAGTTAATCAGTAGAACAAACAACACAGACCCAGATCTGGAAGTACTCTATGAGCCAGAAGATCTTGGTCTATGTTGCTCGCAGAGAGATCTGACATACAGCATATTTGGTAATATGTTCAGCAGGGTTTGATACCACAATGTTCTCAAGCAAATTCAGAACAATGCAGAGGTTTTTTTTCAGTGTCAAACTGTTTTAAAATTATATGATATTTGATCTGTATCACTTATACAAACTGTAAAGACTATTAATGATATGAGGCTCTACAACAAATTTTGTTAATGCAAGTACCATGAATGGCACATTATAGTCTTGCTGAGTGTTTAAGAGTCCCTGATTTAGATAATTGTAGGGAATAGTTGATTCTCAAGATAATTCATCAATGGGTCGCAATAACTTTGACATTTGGTTATGGTATGTAGAATTGAACTAAACTTAATGTGCAAAAATCATTATTTTCTTATCAGACTTACCATGAGTGTGACCTCTGACCTTCACACCTCACAATCTGTACATTTGTGTTATTAAACAAAGTGTAAGCCATCCGATGTTTGGTGAAAGAACTCAAGAACAAAAATTATTCTGCAAGACCCACTTTTCTTCAAGTCAAAATGACCAGACTTTTGGCCCCAAGAACCAATATGCCTCTTCCATACCTGAAGTGCAAGACCTCCAAAACTTTGGTCAAGGTGAATTGTTAATAACTGAAACGTGTGTGCAGAAAACACTTTTCTTCTTTCAGCCACACTGACCTTAACCCCCAAATCATTATGTTTCTTCCTTATAAAAAAAAACCATCTGCAAAGCTTGATCAAGATTTGTTATGCAGAACTTATGTCATTATGCAGCAATAATTTTTCACCTTGGAGACACATTGACCTTGATTTTTTACCTTTGAGCTCAACATCAAATTAGTACTATCTTACACCATGTGCAAGTCATCCACAAATGTTAGTATCTGTAGCTGGTGAATAAATCAAGTTATTGTGTTAAAACCATTTTTATATTTCCAGTCAATGACATTGACCTTTGACTTTTTTGAACTCCAAAATTAATAGTTCCCCCTCACTCCAAGTGCAAGCCATCCAAAGAGTGGTAACTGGAGATGGTGGACAACTCAAGTCATTGTGCGCAAATGAAACTGGTAGCAGATGGATGGATGATATCATACAATGAAAGGCATATAAAAATAATTTGTTGTATTATTTATAAAGGCTGTCATATTTTTATGGTCTATCAACATAAAATATACAATTATCAATTTACATGTGTTTGAATTTTTCATCTGTGCACATATTATGATCTGAAGGTTCAGATTTGTGTACACATAATCTTGCCACATCTTTTTAATGTTTCAGACCCATGATATGGTGATTGAATGAAATTAGTCACCCACGGAACCAGAGGATAACAACTATGAACCCAAGCAACCCAAATAAACCAAAACTTGTATATGTATGAATGTGTGCATGTGTGTGTGTGTATATGTATGAATGTGTGCATGTGTGTGTGTGCATGTGTGTGTGTGTGTTGCTGGTTACACAGCACCAATTAAAAGTCAAATTCTAAGAATGTAAAGGAACAAATTGCAAGGTTTTCTACATTAGAAAGATAAACCATTCCGAGTAAATGAAAATATGTAGTACTAAAATTCTGTTTATCAAGAAACGTCCTTTAAAGATATTACATTTTCATGACCATATCTGATGATGGATTGGCACAATCTGTGTATCAAAGATACAGCGTACATATTATAACACATCTATAATATACCTTACTTATATCAGATACACATACACATACATATACCTTATTTATATCAGATATGACCATATTTGATGGCAAATTAGCATTATTTGCATTAATTTAAAAAGCCTTGATACCAGAATGACCTCACATTTAGTCAAAACCTATTCTGTGAGGTTTGAAAAGGGTTTTAAAAAATGTTTTTCTTTATATATTTGACTACTATGTCTTTCCTTTTAACCAAAAATTGATGTTCTTTCATTGAGTAAATTTTCAAAAATGGAAACAAAATATATTTAAAAAAACTGCAATGCTAACAACTATAAACCCTGTGATGTCAGTGATAAAAAAAAAAGTGAGACCTAACCTATATAACAATGCTTGAGGTACCAAACAAAAATTGATTCTCACCAAGTCTCCATATTCCATAACATGACTAGTGTTAGTTTCAGCTTTTGTAATCTTAAATTGCTTTTCTAGAGTTTCCGTGTTCAGGTCCTCCTGCAATTCATGAAAAAGAAAATGCAAAAATAAGAATAAAATAAAATATATACCAGTTTTATATGAAAAAGGCAAGCAGATCACCAGTCTATGACATTAAACACGTTGATTGATTCAATGGACTGCATGACTAAAGGTTTAGAATAATTAATTAGTTGTTTTTGTAGGGTTTAACACCATTTTTCAGCACAAGATAGGCTATACATGGCGGCCAGTATTAATGGTGGAGGAAGAACCAGGGAACACCCAGCACAAGATAGGCTATACATGGCGGCCAGTATTAATGGTGGAGGAAGAACCAAGGAACACCCTGGAAAGAACCACCGACCCATGAGAAGCTACTGGCAAGCTTTCTCACATACCCACACTGGCCAAGCCCAAGAATCAAACCCACGCAGACAGAGGTGAGATGGCAGTAATCCTTAACGGTGAGCGCTTTAGACTACCTGGCCACTCCGGGCCACCTAATTAATTAGTAAACAATGACCTAGATCTTTCTTTTGCTTTTCATTACACATACCAATTCTGGTAAAGGATGAGCTAATAAACTATACCTTACATCAAGAATGGAAGGAGGTCTAATACTGGCTTTAAAATCAAATCTGATATTGAAAATGAACTTTCTAAAAATCAGTAAAAAAGACATCTGCATCAGAACATAAATTAATTGGAGTGACAAACCAATAAATTAGAATACAGAAAATTTTCTTCGAATATCTTTTTAATTTCAACTGAAGTATAATTTACAATTACAACTGAGTTTTTCTGTGTAATCCTAAAATAACATACAATGCATGTAAAATCTTGGTTGTACACCAAACTTAAAAGCCATAAACACTCCAAGTCACCTAGGTATAAAACTGAATTTAACCTATATAGATATTCCAACTTACCTTATCGGAGTCCTGCATCCACTTGATACTGGAGACATCCCCCAGATAAATCTCTAGGCATAAAACCGAATTTTAAACTATACAGTAACTGCAACTTACCTTGTCCGAGTCCTGCATCCACTTGATACTGTACACATCTCCCAGATAAGTGTCCAGCTTCTTGTCATAGTAGCATGCATAGGATGACTCATCGGGATTTGAAGCCGTTGTGGCATAAACTGCAATAAAATAGTTGTCTCCACTGAGGTTATGTCTCACAAACTCCTAAAATGGAGCCAACTGATCCATGTACACAATATGACACCAATCCCCAAGTCAAATATTGATGCAAATGCAACTTCTAAACAAGAGTCCCTTGAAGAGGCTGACACACTGCTGGCCAAAATGAATTTTCAGGAATTCAGGATGAGACCATTTCTTCACTTCAACTGCTGAGTGTTGAAATTATCTCTGATATTCTTAAGTAATCATAAGAATGCCAAATTGGCTGCTGTGGTGGCCATACTGGATGTCAGATTGGCACCATTTTCTTTTAGGGCCAAGTAGATATAATTAGAAATATTTTGGTTAAAAAAAAAAAAATTGTGTCAATATGATCATAAATTCTGGGGAAGTAATGATAAGATATTTCTGATGGCCATTGTGGCAGCCATCCTGTGTGAAAGATTGGCACCATTTTCAGTTAGAAACAACCTGACACCATAAAAAGATGCGTTTTAGTGAAAACCCATTGTTGATATGACCATTCATGTAGAAGTAGTGGCATCAAGATTTTCAAGAGGCCACTGTCGTGGCCATATGGAACGTCTGTGCAGCACCAATTTCATTTTGGACCAACCAGACATTGGAAGAAGTCTTTCAAGAAAGAAACCCATTCTGATACAATCATCCATTGAGCTGGAGTAGCGATAACACAATTTTCATGATTATCAATGTACTGGCCATAATGGATATGCAAATGTCATTCCATTCAGGACCACTAGACATCATAAGAAGTCCTCTTTCTGAACGCCATGACAATACAACCTTCTGTTCAGGAGAAGAAGCAATAACAAGATTTTCAAGATGGCTGCTGTGGTAGCCATATTGGATATCAAATCAGCACCATATGCATTTAAGATCAACTAGACATCATAAGAAATCTTTTATTTAACTACCCTAACTGATATGACAATCCATCCAGGAGCAGTAGCGAAAGCAAAATTTTTCAAGGTGGCTGCTGTGACAGATATATTGGATGTCAGATTGGACCATATTCAAGACATCATAAGAGGTTTTCTCGTGAAAACTAAAGCCAATATAACTTCTCTTCAGTAGGAATAGTGATAACAAGATTTTCAAGATGGTTGGTGTTGCAGCCATACTGAATGTCAGACTGGGACCACTGCCGTTTAGAACCAACTAGACATCAGCCTAGTCTTGCAGTGAAAACCCCATGCTGATATGACCATCCATTCAGGAGGATTTAATAAGATTTTCAAGAAAGCACTGTGTTGGCCACATCAGATGTCCATACAGTGCCAATTTCATTAAGAACCAACTAGACCATTGAATGAATGTGCATGTAAATTTTCATGGCAATCCTAAAGTAGTTTAGGAGGAACAGAAATAACAAAAATTTTGCTAATGGATGGATGGATGACAGACAACATACCATCCCATAACCTTCCTTTGTCAATGACCAGTAGAGCTAAACACCATGATAACAGAAGCCTATGAAAATCAATGAATTCAAGGGATGTAAAAAAATTTAGGCAACAGTTTTACATAACAGCTAACTAAAAGTAATAACTACAACTGATACAATTGTTATCAAACAGATCTGGAGTTTGTATAATATCCACCTGGTTCATGAAGCATATATCAGTACTAATTAAA
Organism: Megalonaias nervosa; assembly: GCA_016617855.1. Classification (NCBI taxonomy): domain Eukaryota; kingdom Metazoa; phylum Mollusca; class Bivalvia; order Unionida; family Unionidae; genus Megalonaias; species Megalonaias nervosa. The sequence goes on along the minus strand of JAECUM010004102.1, from coordinate 25,107 downwards.
TTTGCAGCAGACATCCAAAATCTATAACTTACCATTGATATCCTTTGACAACAGGTCACTGAACATCGACCCAGATTCACAGGCTTCCACATAAAAGACCATCTGGAGAAAGAGGGGTATAATTACATCTTGTCACATGTAGTCTTTAACCCTAATGAATCAGTGTTTATTCTCTACATTATTTATTGAGATTACTGAAACATTTAATTGATTACAATCATTTTTGACCAGGTATAATTGTTTCAAGCCAAAAATGGACCACTTGCACCATCATTCACAAATATCTGAAAAATTGTGATGATTTGCAATTATGACAAAGTATTAATTAGCAACATTTTATGATAAATCATGCAAAAGCAAAGTTATGAAAATGGCTGTTTGGATATGGAAGCATTACAGAGCTCCCTGAAGGTGGAAGCAGTCATTTCAGTGACATCATCGTATTTACCCATCATGAAGCAGTGCCCTACCTTCACGCTCTGTATCATCATTTACGATTGATACACCAAAGTGGGTGGAATTACTGAAAATGGCAATGATGTAAAGTATAATGATATCAAAATAATTTTGAATTTGTACTCACCCCAAAAAAAAAAAAAAAAAATACAGCTGGAAAAAAATAAATTTTTATACCCTTTTTGGGGAGCCAAAAATTGCCAGTTTCAGAAGCCAAGATTGGGTTGTGATTGGAGACTTTTTGGCCTTTTATCTAAATCAGACAGGTTTGAAGCGCACAAGGACAGCTGCAATGAATCTTTGCAAACTATATGATGGGTTTCAGATTTGGAGTAAATTGTGGCCAAGACATGAAAATGGTAGGTCAGATAAAAAAAGTCCAATTTTTACCCTTCTGCATGGACAAAATAATCTAAAACGTCTCATACACCTAAGCATCAGGTTACATGAAAATCTCTCTGAAACAGATGTGTATAGATCCATTCAGGAGTAAATCCCACATTGTGTATGCTACCATAATTTCAGGCAGAATTGAAAAGAATTTCCAGGGATGAAGGAGTTAAGCAAAAGTGAGACTCAAAATCTGGTGTCAACTGAAATCAATGGAAGTAATAACATGGAAAATCCCTTCTTTTGCATCATGGGGAAAGTTTATTGTTTTGCTGAGAAAGTACAATTTTGTGTTGCTTGTCCAGAATTTTCATTCAATAGTAACAAAAAAAACCCCCAATGATTTATTGTATACAGTAATGAAAATCTAATTTCAGGAACATAGTAAGTTTTGGATTTTTGCAGCCCTAACAACATTTTAAAAAAATATCCAGCAATCTTACAATATCAGTGACATTAAATCTGGATGGGATAGTTGTACAGCTACACACCAAATTCATTTATACTGTAAATTGTAAAATACAGATCATAAATGGTACATACTTGGAGATCCTACCAGGATTTTACCTAAATGGGGCAGCTCCCAACATCCATCACCAAACCGTTACAACTCTATTACAAGCTTAAGAGATGTCACCTCTAGTTGTAAATATTAATCTGTTGATTGTTTCTCTTCCTTATCTGTGTATGAATATTGTTCTGTGCCAAGAACCCCCTTCACAGTCTGCTATTTAAAGGGGCACATAAACAGCTAGCTTAGCCAGTTTGAACAAGCTGACAAACTGTGTTTTTATAGTTGTCATTTACATTTTTCCACAGATCACAAGTTAACCTTTAGGATACTTCTACTCCAAAATAAGATTTTTCACTAACTTAAGCTCTGCCAAAGCTTCACTTTCCTGAATTAGTGCTTTACTGACTACAATGCCAGATTTGTTATGTGTTCCATAATGCTGTATTAGGATATTAAGTCTATCTATGCCATAATCTGCTTGTTCAGAGTAATTTGGTCAAATAAACATCTTAACTTCTTAATTTATTTTAGATTCTTAGCTGGGTTTATTCAGTTTATCATAACCATTATAGGGTTATATAGTTTTGTTGCACAAGATCTGTCAAGAAAAAATTGAGAAAACAAATTAAAACTGCACTCTACTTTGAAATTGTCTGTATTTTAATAGTCTTGGTATGCCCTTTCTACATTTAATTTTGAAATACCAGTGAAAGAGGTTGGTTGGTGGTGACTGGCATGTCATCTATTTGGTCCATCCAGCAAGTATATCAGACCCATATTTAACACCATTTTTGGGCTTAAAATCATTCACTGGTATTGCCATTAACACTTTCTTAGCCCCATTAATCTGATATACTTCATAACTCTGAAAATTGTTGTCATCATCACTATTATCAGCCAGTATTTGCCAAAGGAAATCATCACCTGAACATGAACCAAGCTGGGAATCAGCTATTTTGGGTTTTCTAATTAACAGGTACTTTACACATGCATTTGTAAACTTCCTTGATGCATAATTTAAAACTATGACAAAATGATTGTTCCAGGACCCAAAGTGCCAATCAAATTTAGTTTTAAGAACCATTTATGTCAAGTTAAAGAACCCAGATGTGTAAACAGCTGCCTACCTGAAAAAAAAGACATGTTGCAACAAGCACTACAATATCTCAACTGGCATGACTTATGAAAAGCACTTTAAGGGTGAATGATTAAAACAATATTTACACTACACTTAGTAGATTTTTACATGAAACAATTTAAATTAATTTGCTCAAGTTCTCATGCATCATTGCTCTACAATTATACAAATCTGTACCAATTTTGCCTTGATTCATGCAACTGCACACCCTGGCAGCATCTATGCATATCTGATGCATTCCACCCTAGACCAAGGCTAAACTGAAGACTACACAAAAAATGTAGTTTCCACAAACACAGATCATTTTAAGGTGTAAACTTCAACAATTTTACTGGGAACAGCTTCATTGAGTAGACATTCTTTCTGGTAACCCTAGAACACAACAAAAGCAAATACAAGAACAGTAGCCTGTCCAAGAAGATGACCATTTCTCTCTTTTCGGAGCTAAAGAGTTGCAAATTAATTGATTAGCTGAGCATGATAAGCATTATTTATCCTGCCATAGTAATTCATTAACTTGGCATGCTAAGCATTATCTACCTTGCTAAAGTAATACATTAACCTGGCATGCTAAGCAACATCTACCTTGCCATAGTAATTCATTAAATTGGCATGCTAAGAATTACCTACCCTACAATATTAATTCATTAACTTGGCATGCTAAACATTACCTACCCTGCCATAGTAATTCATTAACTTGACATACTAAGCATTATCTACCTTGCCATTTTAATTAATTAGCTTGGCATGATAAGCATTACTTAACTTGCCATAGTAATTCATTAACTTGGCATACTAAGCATTATCTACCATGCCATTTTAATTCATTAACTTGGCATACTAAGCATTATCTACCATGCCATTTTAATTCATTAGCTTGACATATGAAGCATTACCTACCTTGCTATAATAGTAATTCATTAACTTGGCATACTAAGCACATTCTACCTTGCCATAGTGATTACCTTGGCATGCTAAGCATTACCTACTTTGCAATAGTAATTCGTTAACTTGACATGCAAAACATTATCTACCCTGTTATAGTAATTCATTTACCTGGCATGCTAAGCATTACCTACCTTGCTATGGTACATCATTAACTCAGCATGCTAAGCATTACCTACCTTGCCATACTTGTTCTGTCTATGCATGTTGTTGATTGCTTGCATTAGTTGATTTGCCTTCAGCTGAAATTAGAAAATCATGCAGTTGGTTTCGAAAACCTATTTAAGTTATTCCAACACAGAATATTGTTTACAATATCAATATACATGTCTATATGATTTTGCATCTTGTAGATAAAGTTCAACCAACAGTGAAAACCATTTGTTCTGAGTAGTCCATCAAACATCAAACTGCTCAACAAAAAGTTGACAACATAATGTAAAAAGAATAGTTACAATTACAACTCATGGTTCAAGGCAATATGAATAATGTCTGCTGTCCAAAAACTCCCAGCCCAATCCATTGTCATAGTTCAGCATAACACTGGGAAGTACATATCTTACCAGTACCTAGCCTAAAATAGCTTACATTCCAGTCCAGCTGCAAAAAACATTGACCATGATTGACTGATGCATAAAGCGTTAGTAGATCAGGATCTATGCTATTTGTTCGACTGATTAGTCTTAACGAACTGCAAAGACCCATATCTGCTGGCACATTATGCAATGGCAGATCTGGGTCTGTGCAGTTTGCAGTTGTAATCAACTTATAAGCAATTATATACTGTACAGAAATGCATCAAGCTTCACTCTTGGTAGAGCAAGATTTAAATATCTAAAATGAACTGATTTTTAATATCTAATATTTACCATTGGGCATTTCAATATTTTCCAGGTCCTGCTCCAACCAGAAACAGATTTTTAAAATAGTTTTGCCATCTTTTTAAGGAAGAGAATAGATAGTTTGATATTTAAAATCCATTTACACTATCTCCTTTGTATAAAAAAAAGTCATAGACTTAAAACCTTTATAAATTTGTTCAGTCCCCTGTTTACAACATTTATTGTACAGTACAAAATATATTGACTAGTAAGTTTAAGGTTTGTTGACTAAAGTGTATGGTTCTTCCTGTAAACACCTACGACCAGTTCATAAAATTGGTTAAAACATGATAACTCAATTATTTAGTTTAAAAGGGGGTAGATCTTTCCAATCTTCAAATTTATATATCCCAAAGACAAAATACCAGGCACCCACTAAATATTGATTAAAAACCAAAGCCCAAAAAGCACAGTGGATACTTAGTGTGCATATGATTAATATTATCATGCACATATCATCAATCTCATTATTTTTTCATTTGCTAACCGAAGCAGATAATCACTGTATTACCATATCTTAAATAGAGGGTACTGAAAGCTAAATCTTTTTTTAATGACTGCTCTGCAGACCCAATAATTCATATACACTATCAGGCAACTAAAAACATTATCTATATAACCTGCAAGGGCAGCAACAAAACAAACTTTTATCAAAATAGGTTCGAATTACAAAAAGACAAAACTTAGTACATGGTACTAAATGGGAAAGTGGCAGTAAAAGTCTCTTTGGAAGTAACATTAAAAAAGGAACTTTTATGCTGAGTAACATTAAAACTAAACTGTGACCGCTCCGGTGGCCAAGTGGTCAGGGCGTCCACCTTAAATGTGGAAGGTCGTAGGTTCAAACACTAGCCGAGTCATACCAAAAACTTATAAAATAGTACGAGCAGCTGCCTCACTTGGCACACAGCATTAAAACGTTAGTGTTAGGACTGGTCTGCCTGGTGTCAGGATAATGTGACTGGGTGGGACACGATGCTACATTTCTGTGGCATAATGCCCCAGTGCTAGACATCACTATAAACTGTCACACTGCAGACATTTTTTTAACAGTTACATTAAAAATCCAAAACACACAAAAAAAACTGCAAAGCAAGATTGCAGAAGTTAAAGAATACACACATAGCTCTTAAAAAACCCCAATAAAATACAAGTCTAAAGTTTATGTTTTGTAATTACTGGTATTCCAAATTAAAAAATCTGAACCTAAAGTGCAGCAATTATGTTTTTGGCTTGTTTGGATCTGGTCTACTGTGTCCCTGCAAGATCAGCAGTTTTGGAACTCCGCACTTGACAATCGTATGACAGTGATACAAGAATGGCAGGAACATGCTTTCTCTGATAGTGCCAAGTTTAACATTGGACAGGCTGTTTACATTCATAGTGCCAATTTTATCACTGGACAGGCTATTTACATTCAAAGTGCCAGTTTTAGCACTGGACAGGCTGTTTACATTCATAGTGCCAAATTTAACACTGAACAGGCTGTTTACATTCATAGTGCCAACCGTAACATCGACCAGGCTGCTAACATTCATAGTGCCAAGTTTAACATTGGACAGGCTGTTTACATTCATAGTGCCAATTTTGACACTGGACAGGCTGTTTACATTCAAAGTGCCAATTTTAACATTGGACAGGCTGTTTACATTCATAGTGCCAAGTTTAACACTGGACAGGCTGTTTACATTCATAACTGTTGTATTCATATTGTAAATCTACTATTATATATATGGTAATGCTGGAAGTTACATTGACAAGAGACAGAATGAGATATTGCTAATGATAAAAAATTACCAATCCTAATTAATATGCAAAGACAAATCATAATATGACTTACCATATCATCTCCAAAAGCTAAAATGCCTGGAGCCCCATGGTCAACAAAATTTACAAATATGTGATCATTGGGACCACTGGAACAGAAATACAAAAGCAAAATTAAGACAATACAAGAAGTATTTTCTTCATTCTGTGGCATTCACAATGCAATTCTGAAAGCTTGATGCTTAAAAATTTGGACACTTTAATATTATTGGTCGAGATATAATCTTAAATTTAATTCAGAAAATATGTAATTTAATAAATAACTTGGCCTTTGGCTTTCAACAGATTTGGTCACCATGCATGTATGTTCTTATCCAAAACATGCATTCTAAAAGTTATAAAAAGGAAAAATTCAATTAATTTAAGAAAGTTATCTTGCAGTTCTTACACATATGATACTCAATTATTTTGAAGTTTATTTTGCAAAAAAATGTTCAAGTCTCTTTTTTTCTGGCTGATCACATGATTTACATGTTATGTGTGGCAAATATAAATTGCATACAGGTAGATCACCAAAGGTGATAAAAGTGTCTGATTTCCTCTAATTCATGCAATAAAAAGATTTGAAAATCTGCAACTAAATATTTAAAGTGTGTTGCTGTTACAAGATTTCTCCATTAAAAGGAAGAATGTAATGCATTAAATAGCACGGTTTCATGCTTTCTGATTAATTTGGACTGATAGTATGGTTGCATGCTTTTTGATTACTTTGGACTAATAGTATAGTTTCATGCCTTTTTTTTTATTTTGGACTGACAGAAATACTGCTAGACAAAAGCAACACATACAGAATGTATAAAAAGACAAATGAAAGTAATAATAAAGAACCAAAGAGCTCTCGCACAAATCAACATTTCTTTTTCTCAGAAAATTCTTTCCAAAAGTAACGAGAAACTTCACTACCTGAAGTACAAAGGTTAGACCTCCATGATATTTTAGCATTCAGCACAACCCAATTCATGTGGACGTTGTTTATCCCAGTTATTGGTTCACCTGCCTTACATCTATGTCCTCACAGTGTGCTGATTTGATGAAATCTACAATCATTCATCCCAAGTTCAAAATGCTTGTTTATTTTTTTTTGTGTCCTCTAAAGAGTTTGAAAAGACAATGTTCTATTACATATAGTGGTACATAAAACAACTCTGATATTCACACACAGAACAAGTTCACAAATTTGTTATGCTTCTCAGGTCTGCACTAAATTCATCAAGTAACTATTCCAGGTGGTTACAGTCAAGGGGCAACAACTCAAATCAAGTTAGATTGCAAATGTGTAACATTCTACATACGTATCTTCAACTAATATGAGATGAAGCTAAACAGAACAAGACAAAAAGGTAGCATACTAAAATCTATGTTTTTGTAAACATGCTAGTTACAATATAAACATAATCCTCAGAACAGTAAGACAAATGAATAAGGAACATATATTTTTTAGTTCTAGTAATAAGTGCAGTTTTCCATTCCAGGAGTATCATTTTACCATGAACTGCTGAAGAAGTCAAGCTTTTGTTGAAAATGTCACTTTCTGTTTGAATGGCCACCAGCAAGCTGAGCTAATAAGAAGTAATTTTTGCATAAGCTAAAGACAATTTAGGAATAAACATTTTCTATCTTAAGAAAGAATCAAGAAAACTATGATATCCTTGTCTTGATATCTGTCCCTCCATCCAGCCTTTCACTTGTTTGGCCATTCGACACCTTTTTCCTAAACCAATGAGCTGCTGTAAAAAGTTGGGGCAGACAAAGCTCATATCTGGCAAGCCAGTACAAGCTGAAAGTTTGCTGGGCAGGTATTTTTCTATTTGTTTTTCAGTTCATTGCCCAGAATTTTGTAAACAATAAATTTTTTAATTTTATGAAACTCTTGGTTAAGGGTAAGCAAACCACTATGGGATTTTTTTTCCAGGCCAACTTCAACCTTCCAGATATGTTCTTAATATATGACCTTGTAAAAAATAAATTACTTCTGTGGTTTCATAACCCACCCAACCCCCACCCCAAAAGGTCATGAATCTTATTGCAAACTTCATAAAAACTTATGGAAAAAGTGTTTAATATTTTACACTTAATTTTTTTTAAATATAAAAGCTTTAAGGAAATGTCTGGAGTGCCACACAACACAGGGTACTTGAAATGGTGTGCTCTAAGTTTCTCCTGGAATAAATGCCAGATGCTTATAATTGCATTAGCTTATGTTACCATAGCTCTGCAAGTCTCTTATGATGATACTAATTGGGAGTGTGGACTTCTGTAGTCCCCACCTGGTATTACAAAATGGACTTGTACAGCTAAGATAACTTCAACTGGGTAACTTATGGTAGAACTCGATACTTTTCAAAAAAAAGGCAACTTTAAACAAAATTGCAAAGTCCAATCAACTGCAGCATGGTCAGAAGAAGACGGCTGAAAACAATGAAAATTCCTGGGCCTGCATATCAAGCAATTGATCCAAGCATTACTGAAATGCTTCAGCCAATTCTTTAATAAACTGCTGCAGCAACTGCCAACAGAACAGTAGATTTGACAAACAAGAAAATCTGTAAAACTTGAATACATAAAACAGAGTAAACAAGACCTGCAAAGAGGGACCAAGTCTACTGATTAACATCAGTATTTATTGGTTTTTAAATAATACTGACACAACAGTTGTAATGTTTCAACAGGGAATCTAATCAATGGGACCTAATTTGGCATTCAAACTTTTTTCGACCCACTGGAACATGAAACTAGTTGGCAAAGCAACATATCTCTTAATCCAAACCATATTTCTTGTAGACTAACCATAAATAGATTGAAAGCTTCAATTTTATATGCGATCCCAAGCGCTCATGCAAATTAGTTTGAATGTCTGAAGTGGCAATATGCCTGGATGTTTGCATCATGGGGAGATTGAAAATATTCCATACAAAGGAACTCAATGTCCTGTGGAAATTGTCCACTGTCTATCAGGATGTTCAATGCAAATGTATTACTTGGATCAAGATTGAACTAAGGACACTGCTTATCCACTTGTGATACATTAGATTGTTACTTGGATCAACGCTGAACTAGGACACTACTTTTACACTTGTGATGCATTCAAGTGTTACTTGGATCAACACTGAAATAGGACACCACTTCTTTACTGTGATGAATTAGATTGTTACTTGGATAAACATGAACTAAGGACACAGTTTTACTGTGATGCATCTGATTGTTACTTGGATCAACACTGAACTAAGGAAACTGCTTCTTTATTGTGATACATCAGACTGTTAATCGGATCAACACTGAACTATGGATTGCTTCTTTACTGTGATGCATCAGATGCTCATGATTGATTTTGCAGTGGAACATCGTATGAATGACAATGAGGACAAAGACTCATACTTTTCCATCCCCTCAACAAATGCAACAGTGTATAACTGGCAAGATACTGAATACAATCTATGATAACAATAACAGCCCCCTGATGAAATGATCAACTGTGTCCAAGTTTTAAAATTGTCAGACAAAAATATTTAGTCCAGGCATAATCAAACATTTTTAATCAGAAGTATCTGAGTAAACCTGTAAAACCAGTCGTATTTATTCATGGCAATTTCAGAGTTACTTTTTCTAAGATGACTTTCTTGGTGAATCTGAGTGATTAACTTTTCTGTTGTTGCCACAATCATCCCACTGCATGAATTATGACTCTGAATTGGTCTATGTACCTCTTTACTACTTTTCCACTTCCAATCCCAACGAGTTTGTCTGCATTCCCCTGTAGTACATGTAGGAACACATCTGGTCTGACATTCTGTAACACAATCACACAACAGATCAGTCAAACACTGCTCTTGCATTAAACTGAACAGTAAATTCTCCATTTAACTATGTTATGCTTAAAATGTTTCTATGATGTGTTGTTTATCTAATAGTTTTCTACAGAACCAAAAAACAAACACTATGACAAGACTGTAAATCTATATATATATATATATATATATATTCATTCATTGTTGCCCGTAGTATGTGGCTGTATAGTTGTTACTTATATGCTAATTAAACTGGCTTAGATTTTGGTCTGACTGAGGCAACTGATATAATCATATCACTGAAGCTACCAAAGAGATGAGGTAATTAACTGGGAAATGAAAATGTGTGAAGTTAGGATTTCTCTTGAAATAACAGTAAAAATGTTAATAACACATGATTGCAAAACATTTTCTAAAACAAAGTCTTAATTAAGCACAAGAAGAACTTGTAAATTACTCATAAATTACATGGTAATACATATAATTAAGATCATTTATTATGTGATCATTTGTTCTCCATTAACTTTACATTGTCAGAATCATGATTTTTCCTTACTGCACAGCTTCATATTGCACAACATGTGTGTCTAAAAATAGTATTATGTATTAAGAACCACTTTGATTGTAAACAATGTACACTCATGCAGAAGAGGCTTTAGCTTTTGGTTTATTTGAATCATTTGTGGATGAACTAAACAAGCTGCTATGTCTATTTGAAAGTAAAGACGATAAAGTGAATGATGTGGACAAGTTTACTGAGTCACAAGTGAAACTGTCACACATGCAAACGAACAGCATATTCGCAATGTCTGCCACAAACATGAGAGATGCATGGCCACAACAAACATGAATGATGCAGTATTGAAAATACCATTCTGACCATTTAAACAGTTATTTACTAGAGAAATGTTCATAACTTTTTGCAGATAGAATGGTTCAGACTATGACCAGTACTCTCAAGGTCTATAAAAATAGCACAGAAAAGCATACTGAGGCCAAGGGCCATTGCTTATCTATCAAATACATACCATTTTACAAGTAAATCAAAACATGAATTCAAGTAAAAAATGCAACAGACAGTTTGGGTAGAAAAATAAGAGCCTCTGAGCCAAGACGATGAAGAAGTCTTATTTCTGCTAGCTAAAGCTGCTTTGCAAATTTCCCCGTTTAAGGTTTTTTTATACATTATTTAGGATGCAGGCTAGCGATAGAAGTCGTACAGGTCATGTACACAGCTAGGGTCAAAATAACAAAAAACACGCAAGTGACAGGGCATAAACATATATCTTCTTTAGTTGGTCATGAGAATGGCCATAAATACTTACAATTTTGCATCTTGAATTTCCTAAAAAATGTACTTTCTTAGTTCTGCAATCAGAATAACATGACCCATATCATTGGTGCCAAAACTTGATTTTATTGTAATTTCAACTACATTTACAACAGAAATCACATTCTCCTTACTGCACTCAAAACAAAATGAATGTGTTATTCTATAGTGTCTTTTTGATAATTTCAATTAAAGGAATCAATACTTTCCCCACATTATGATTCCAAACAATCAGTGACAGAACAGAAACAGAGGTGCAGTTGGTTCCTGGTGGATCCCTCCACTGCTCAAATCACATGTGCATCATATGAAATTGACTCAGCTAATAAACCTAGTCCATCTCAAGCAGAAAAGCAGAAATGAGTTGGATAGACAAAAAAAACCCCAACAAAATACATTAATTGCAGACCAACTGGTAAAGTTGTTTCAATATGCATTCATTTACAATATGATTCTAAATTTCAATTTTAAGTAGACCAAAATGATATTTTAAAAAACTATTGTCATGGATGTGACAAAGTTCAAAGGTTGCTGGACAGTGCTATGTTCGCATAAATTTAATTACTTTGTTTCTTGTACTGCATTTTGTTATTATTAAGCCTTCGATAGAAAAAAAAAATGTGTATATAATAAAAAGGTTACTGCATTTGTATGAAAAAATATGAACTCGTTTAATTATTACTAGTACTGCAATCTCAAGGTCATGCAGTATTGCTCAAAAAAAACATGTTCATATTTTTCCATACAATTACATAACCTATAAACTTAGCATAATCCATTGCTTTTATTCAAGTTTGGTGATAATTTCTTTTGATAAGCATGCATTGTTTATCTTTTATATTGGAAGACTGAACAAATGCCTGTTTCTTAATGGAATAACAATATTTGAGCTTGTTGGCTACATCAAATAACTGTAAAACAATGTATAGGTTGGAACTGGCAGCTTGTCGACATAAACAATTAGAAACAAAATATTTGTTCAAGCTGGAACCAAGGGCTTCTGCTGATATGCACATTTATTTTTTATCTTGATGTCAACATAAGCATGACAAATTTGGCAGAAACAAAAGACAAGGGGCCCAGGAATTTGCTTTTTTTGTCGACATAAAGCATATAGGACTGTGAGTGTAAATCTGTGTATGTGTACACACATACACACACACAGAAAGGCCTGAGTGGCACAAGTTAAAAGGTATGCCAGTGCCAAAGGAGGCTAAGGAGACAAGTAAATTGGTAGACAATTTTCATTCAAAATAAAATATGCTTTTTAATCGTCAAAATAGAAAATGATTGCTTCACTAAAGCCATTGGGTTACAAATAATAATTTCACCCATAACCTTATCCACTTTCAAAAATGAGGGAATCTGTTAACATTTTAAAGTGATGTAATGCTCTAAATACAGATGTACAAAATAATTCTATTTCTGTACTAAAAATCATTTAAAATAATTACTGTTATCCCAGCCTTAGAAAATAAGTCTGTAATCTGACTCAATAACTATTCATGAATAGATGAAAGCCTCTCAAGGAGACTGTGTTCAGATTGCCTCTGTAGAACCCCTCTTGGCCAAAACTGCAGTGTACATACGCAAATCTGCTACAGTATTGGTCACTTTTTGCTGAATAAAATTGTAATCAATTAATTTCCTTGTTTATGGATTTGGACAGATATAACTGAAATGCACAGGAGTAGAACTGCATGATTTCTCCCACCCAACATGCATGTTTCATTTGCAGAAGCAAGCTAAAGAAAGGTGAGATTCACATGATCTTGCAGCCTTGATACAACACCGATTCTCTATGACTAGACCATACTTGATAACAAACCTATCCCACACTTTTTGTCCGAATAATTTTCTGTAATATTTTTATTTATTATCCTACATGTACTCCCAACTTTTGAAATTTTCTACTCAAGGCAAGTCCATGGAGGTACCACAGGAAAATTACAGTTGTACCATAGATGTCCAAGCATAAGCTACAGTGATGGCTAATGCAGCTCATGTACAAGTAGATCTTACCTTCCCTGTGTAATCTTTGGGAACTCCAACATATACATTTGGTCCGTTTGGCTGGTTAATGATCACTCCTGGTGTGGGATTTCTAAAAAAGAAAAAGAAAGGTCATCAAAATATGCTTTTTCATAATTGTTACTATTATTATTTATTATTACTATTATTATAATTCTTATTAGTTCTATACCCAAATGGTAACTTTAAAGCTATAAATTACTTGTGAAATCACTGGCTTTAACCCAGCAAAAGTTGAATAAAGATTTTTGCAAAATGAACAACCCACTCTTTTCCCAATTTAAGTTCCAAGCAAATCATTTGCTTTTTGTTGACAATCATAAACATTTGGACCTTACATTTTGTAATATGTGCACTTCAAATCTGCATATTTAAAATATTCTTACACGACTGATGTTCTACTGCACCAAAAGAATTTCCAGGAATGAGATGAGACTATTTCTAACTACTGAGTAATGACACCATCTCCCATATTCTTCAGCTTTAAGATTTTTAAATTAGTTACTACAGCAGTCATATTGGAATTAAGATTGACACTGTTTTCGTTTATGACAAACCAGATGCCATTAGAAAACTTTTGTTGAAAGCCCTGTGTTAATACAAGCATTTATTGACACAAAAGGTAGAGGCCAGATTTTCAATATGTTCATTGTGTGTGTGTGTGATTTGGATTTTTAACGTAGCTTCAAAAAATTTTCAGTCATATCGCTATGATGTCTGCAGTGCGACACTTTATAGTGATGTCTAGCACTCGGGCATCACGCTATAGAAATGTAGCAACAAGTCCCATCCAGTCATATTATCCTGACACCAGGCAGACCAGTCCCAACACTAACCTCTTAATGCTGAGTGCCAAGCCAGTGTCTAGGTAAAATACAGTATGCAAGCTAATTTACCAACAAGGGGTCATGTTCAGTTCCAAAGGCTTCGTGTTCTGCTTGTTTTCTACCTTGCAATCTCAGCACTATACATATTATCAATACCTTTATTTAGTATGTACATGTAGTGCATTCATCTTCTATATACCTGGCTTTCATCTATTGTATGTGTCATTTACATCTATGACTTGCAGTCAATGTCAGTCTCACATTTTCTCATGCAGAAGACATAATAAGAATATTTGCTACTTAAAGCAACTTTTGTTAATAAATATGGAATAAATATTTATATTTTAACTTATCAGTTACAGTGTAACCAAAATATCTGTACATATCTACGATTTACCAACTTTCAGGTTCTACATTATCCTCAGGCATTTTATCAGAAATTTTCAAAGATTGTTCTAATGCATGTCACCATTTTTATGGCAAGTAGGTGTTAATTGCTAAAAGTACAACTCATGACTTCTTTGACAAACATGTTTTTGGAAATAAAAGGCACAATGATTAACTGCCAGGAGGATTTCGTTCAAAGTATGATTATGTTAACATCACATTTAAAGCAAGCTGGGCCAGTACTGATAAATCCTGGAATATTTCCAAAAACTTTAATATATCACACGCTTTAACAAAATTTTAATATCCCACAGGCTTTCACAAAACTGCAGGTGATCGAAGTTTGTACATGTTCATTATGATAGTGAAAACCCTAAATCCTGAACAAGGATACTGTACATTTCAGGCTCCCAAAACTTTATATAATTTTATGAGTGATTTTCTTTCAGATTTTGAAAACAATGATCCTAAAATATCTAGAATTTACTTACTCATCATTATTGGCAATGTCGTCATACATAAATACGATAATTCTCTCATCTGGAATTCCATGATTCTTCAAAATCTGGTAAGCATGGCAAACATCTGCCTGAAAATGAACCATGTCAATAAGAACACTTTTAAGATGATCTCAGTATACATTGTCTGGCAACTGTAACCTACTTAAGTCTGTGTTGGTGCTAAGACTAGGACAAAGGGGGTGGGGGACTGTATCAACACATAAAATTAGTAATAATAATAATAATAATTACAACAACAACAATAACACAGTAATAATACCTGGATATATTTAGCTGTCAGCTATATTACATTATGGCATTGCAATTAAAACAAATTTGTATATAACCAGTAAAGAATCTACAAGGTTACCATCTACTGCAAAAAAGAAAAGAAATGTTAACAGAAGCTGAATACAAAAAGTATAGAAGGTCAATATGCTTTTATCGCATATAAATACCACAGCCAAATATATAACACAAATAATAGGTGGTCATAAAATCAGGATTGATCATTAAAATATTTGGAGCGGTATAATTTCTTCAAATTTGAAACATTATGTGTCATACATCAGAATGTGCCAAAAAATATACCACCGTAAGCAAAATATTTTTAAATATACTTTTGGTATATATGTCACTGATGTCACTCGACTGTTTACTTTATGAACCTCACAATACAAATAAGTATTAAGATACTCTCACACAAAATTATTTAAGACCATGAAAGGAAAAAACAGCTTTCCTAACACATAATTTTTAACTGGTATCCATGTAAGTGTTGAAAAGAGATCATGTACATACTGAAATATCTTAAGACTTTTAGATCACCCTGGCTGCTCTTTTCTATTTTCATTTTTCTACAAAAATCTTGGATTTAAACCATTAATATCCAAAATCAATAGCGTTCTTTCCCACCCCTGGTGCTAGCCATCCAAAAGTTCAGTAACTGAAGATGATCTAGAACTTGAGTTATTACAAAAATATTTTCTTTTTTAATCTATAATGACTATGATAATTTCACTTTTGAGCTTGAAATCAATAGGGTTCTCTCTTCCCAAAGTGACGGCCATCGTGAACATATTAAGTTATTGCGCAGAAACCAAATTCGCAACAGAAAACATCATAATAATATGCTAAGTGTTATGGTAGGATGGATAGAACTGGATGAAGAATGCAAATTTTTATAATTACTTTAAGTTTTATGTTGTATAGTAAATTCTCTATTTGTCCTATTCAATTTCATCCCATATATACTCGCTTATATTTATATAATTTTATCCAAAACTGCACAGACCCAGACCTGCCAGCGTATTAAGCACACACAGATCTAGGTCTGTGCCATTTGTAAGGAGTAATCAAAAGACAATATTGCATAGAAATTATACTACAGCAGATCAGGATCTTTGCTGCTTGCAGTTTGACTTGACTTATAAGTGAGTACATACTTAAGATCTTCTCTTGCTGCCTGATTATATGGTGACTTTCTTGGTGAACTGTCCATTGGGATTCCTCTTACCAGATATGTGACTGGCAGATAACACTTTCAGAAGAGAACTCAGTTCTAGTTCTGTGGAATGTTATTTGGAAAATCATCGAAATGTTATTCAGTTTTAGTAACACACAGGTGTTTTTCATGCCAGGATGTTTCACCTGGCCTTATGGTCACTTCAGCAAAACAAACCCTAAAAAAACAACTGCAACTTTAAGACTTGAATCTATAGAATGGGGGGGGGGGGAATTATCATTCTTCTTGAAAAAGGTAATCATTACAAATTTTGATGTGAATCAATTTTATCTTCAGTGACTTATCAAAAACAATGAAATAAACTTAGTATCATGACTCAGATGAGGAAATAAAAAACCTCAACTGTGCTAGATGGAAAATGGGTTTATGAATCATCACGCATTATGCCTTTGTTTTTATGTTTTTCACAACATGGGAAATTGATTTGCTTATGTGTTTCTGTTTCATCATAAACATAACAAAAGATTATGGTATGGAAAAATAAATAAAAATTACAACAACTCACAATATATAGCCTCATTCAATTTTAGCGATTATTTTAATTACAGCATATTGGTAACATACAAGTTTTGTAAATAACTGATGGACAAAAAATAAAAATGGTATGTGACTGGATGAATTCTGTCAAACAGTTATAGTTCAAAGGGTTTTATATTATTAGCAATGGTTGCTATACTTGATGATTACCAGGATCTGTTCTGATTAGTTTGGCAAATTATGTAAACGCTTTCGTGAGAAGTCATGAAAAGGTTTTTCTACTTCAGTAATGATAGCCATATTTTATGATCAATTGACATTATCTGTACAGAACCTGAAAGGCTGTTACGCCAGGCTTTCCATACCATTGGGTTTTATCTGGTCAAGTATTTTGTTTGTAGAAAATGAAAAGAGCAAACACTGATGGGCACAGGACAGTCAACAGTTAAACATTATTTGCCTTTGGTCTTCCTGGCATCTAATTCAAATTGCTGCACCTTTAATTTTTTTCTGTCCACACAAGCCTGTGAATTTTTCTGCATAACTGCAGTCTGCTGAATGTTTAAAATTGTTTTAAAAGTCTTGCAACAGGTTATAACACCAACCTACCCACAGTAGTACTTCAAGCCTATTGGAAAGGGTTAGAAGAGGAAAGGAAGCAATAAAGCAAAGTACTCTGATATTGAAAAAAAAATGATCCCAGTGACATTATGGTGCCTGCAATTGTATATACTGTATTATTTAAAGGTATCGAATTTACTTATCACACAATAGACATAAGGAAAAAGAACATGACTGTATAACAGTATTGAAGAATGATTATGGATTAAAACAATTTTGTTTTAAAACTCTATCAAACTATACAACTCCTGTAAACACATTAATGAGTACATCTCGGTAAACTGGAGATATCTGAGGATTTTATGGCTATCAAGTACCGTTTACAATACAAATTAGGTAGGTGCTCTGCCTGACACAGCCAGGCACATGTACATTTAGTATGTCATTTGTATGTGTTGGTGTCACTGCTTACTGCCTATTGCCTGGAACCAATTGGTACATACATGGGTTTCATTTATTTCTCTTTTTTGAAAGTCCTAAACTTCCATGGTTGGAAATTGTTGAAAGTCCCATACCTCAATCCTTTAAGTCCTATCACTGCATTTACCCAAAAACATAAATTTAGTTGATAAGCATCACCTTGTAATTACATGTAATTTCAAGTCCAGCAATCTGATATGGTACCAGGATTATCTTTTCAAATTCAATATGCTTAAATTAAATGCAAATCCCATCCTTGCAGTAACTCAGAAACATTAATTTATTAAAACTGCATTTAGCACAGTAATCTTTGCAATCAGATATTTTTAATCTTCAGCAATCAGGTGCTTAAACAAAATGCAAGTATAACAAATAAAAGAACAGGAATTGGTATTCGATATTTTGCTTATTTAATTTGACTTGCTTATTAGCTCACAACAATTTAAAACGTTTACTGTTAGTCTCAACTGTCTGCACCTTGTACATATCTCGCAACACTTTCATAAATAGCACTACATCATATGACAAAAGCTGGCATTATCATGTGAAAGCTCATGTGCAATGATTACTCATATACAAATGACCTTTTACCACATTCTGTTTACTCTGAAAGCTAAAAAGAAAGACGCAACAAATTTGTTATTCATATGAATGAGCGTGCGTACACAGCATTTTAGTCCCAGATTTATACAATTTTGCATAAAATCACTTCAGGACTATAAAATGATACTGGTGCTAAATAATTATATATACCAGTAATCTGTCTTACAATCAGTGTCTATTTCTTATTAGTGAAAATTAAAAGATTCCTAAAAATGTTTTTAAAAAAAACAATCACAGTAAAAAAAACAACAAAAAAAATGCAAAACAAAAACAAATTCAAGGCCAAGAATTAGATACAAATCTTTTTTACAGAGTTATCAATGTTGGCAGAAATAAAGTTTCCGTCTATTAATTATATCACCTCAAAATATTCATGTGATGTTCCTGTAAACTTAAAATTGTCTATCACGTTTAGTGGTATCCTGCTATTAAATAAGCTCATACACTGACCTTGTTGACCGATATACAGATATTGAAAAAGCAAACACACAGACATTGTTCATTGCAAGACCTGGGCACCATGAAAAATTTTGTACTTTAGTATTTCTGAATGTACTACAGTATACTGGAGATATATCAGGGACCAACAACTCAATGTTATGGGGCAGGGCCCAGATACATTTTTGTTTAATATCTTCCTGTCAATAGTGGGAAAAATAATTTGCTTTGATTTATAGCACCGTCTTATATCCTTGATATTATTTGGGGGAAAAAATATTAATTATCCCGAGACAAAAGAAAAATAAATGTCGCAGTGCAAAAGAAAACTACAGTCCCACCCCCAACCCCAAAAATTAAATGGAAAAATAAAATTATTGTAGATGAAATCTGCCGTGTGTATGTCAACTGTTGTACAAGTTCCAATCTAAACTCTGCAACTAATGTGGGATGATTAAGCTTACATCCCATTAAAGAAATCGTGCTGACCTTCGAGAACCTATTGACAAAAATCGAAGTGTACATACTATGGCCAACAATTTACTACCTATACTATCAGTATAATAGGGAGAAAACCGTAAACATAAAACACACTCAACAAAGGAGAAAACATTTGGGGGAGTTGAAAAAAATATGTAATGTTCAGACAGGAAACAAGTTGGCTTTTAAAATTGTAGGATGATTTGCAGCCTTGCAAAGGAATACAAGTACTTAACACATTCACATATGACGTGTTTATATGTGTTGTATTTTTAATAAAAAGTATAAGTTGGATTTAGTTCAAATATTTTTCACAACATTCAATTTGGCATACATGAAACATGGCAAACATGTGATTAAAAGAACATAAATATACAGATAAAATTACATGTGTGTTTTGTTCCAAGTGTGCAGAAAGAAAGAGTTTGATGTGGTGTAGAAATATGTTGAGGCTGTCAGGCCAAGATGTATATTACTACGCCATTACAAACTAGTTCTTTCTCCAACTCAAAACAACACACTTTTGTGGTTTTGTATTTACTGTATATCACCATTTTAGCCACACTTTTTTGTCATTTTTTAAATATATACTTCAAAATATGAATGAGACATTTGACATTTTATGAACGATATGCATGATAATGATGTATGTAACCCGGGCTAGGCCTAGACTTAAACTGTGCAGTTGTGTCATCAATCTGTCTGCATTGCTGATATAGTGATTAGCTCCTTAGCTTTGAATGTTTCAAGAACATTGTATGGGATATATGAATTGATTTTAACTGCAGTCACAGGCAAGTGGATTTTCCCTTCTCTAATGGAACATAGTTTTGGACAAGAGAGTGACCCTTTCTTCGCACACCACACTTGTTGAATACTCACACTATACTTCCAAGCAAATTTCATCTGAAACTCATCGTCAAACATTACGTCCACGAATATTGTTGACCACCTCAACTAAATCTGATTTCTTGGCCTAGATACAGTGAAATGCACACAAACTGGTTGTTAAGTACAGTACTCTTCCATTAACCCAAGCAATAATATTGGCAATTTCACCAACTATGACTGCATTTCTTTACATTACAAACGTGAATTGTCATTTTCTGATAATTTCAAAAATATAGCAATAAATCTTCCCTGATATTTTATAAGTGACTATTTAATATTTCAAGTTGTAAAAGTAGTTCCAGGCCAGGTGTGTGATGCAGAAATTGTGATAAGGAATCAAAGACTGAACACCTGTATCACATGCCAGATCAGCCATTTAAGATTAAAAGGGTACGTAATAAAATTATATTTACAATATTCACCATTAATTTTTGACACAGATACAACCATTTTGTAAGAAGAAAGTTAATTTGTTGAACTCTTGTCAGGAATAATGAAAACACAATGTTAATATCATTCAAATTGTAACAAGATTCCTTGGGAATTTCTGTACATTCTTTAATGACAGAATCTAATGACAAACCAATAGATTGAAAAAGCAGTGTGGTACACTGGTATACCAATAATACTGCATACCTTTCTTGACTGGTATACAGATATTAAATAACACAGACCACCTTTGTTGACTGGTAGTCTGGTATACAGATATTAAATAAGCTCACACACTCAGCCTTTGTTGACCGTTACATTGAAAAGCTCAAACACTGACTTAACCACTGCTTGTTTTGACTAATGATCAGGTAACATAAAAACCAGAATCAGAACAACTTCTCTGAACAAATAAACTTCAAGGTTTAAAGAAACAATTTGGATATAATTCATAATTATTTTGTAATTTGTATTTTCTTACACCATGAATACTGGTTTGCAACAGTTGGCATTTCTATAAAGTAATAGTTCCAGCGACTCTGACAATGGCAATTGCAAGGATGTACAAGAGCTGGTCTCAGACATAACTTTTTTTTCTGCTTGCTTGTTATAGCAAGGAAGAAATATAAACATGCAAAATCCTATTTCTACTGCATTATTTTTGTACCAGTTACTTATTAATATGTCATATTCTTATGAAATAAGAAAAACCACAGCCTAATGAAATGTTTAGGCATCACAATTACCAGTTAGCCAAAATGAAACCATCACATTCAAGAAATATGCACAAGGGCAAATCATACTTCAGGTCTGTTTACATGCAGCTTGTCATCTCGCCCACAATGTGTGGAAGAATTAGCTTTCCAAGATTTCGTTAGACTAATCTGGTAATACGCTTGTACAGTTTTTGACCCCAACTTCCAGGTATTACTGGATGAACTTGAAATAATCCAAAAGAGGGTAGCAGGATTTATTATGTGTAATTATGACTATACACTAGGAAACATGACCTTAATATTGAACATGTGCCTTGGATCTCATAAACAATGTAGACTGGAAAACAGATTAATATTCTTTCACAAACGTACAAAAGACACTGCAAAAAAACCCTGCTAACTTTAATCAAATTAAAACTGGTAGAAATCAGAATGCATTTTGCATGCTTATGAGTGTCAGATTCAAGCCCAATTTGCTGATTATCCATGATCAAATGCCACATCACCAGAAGTTTGCAAGGTGTCAATGTCACGGGGATTTTCTATCATCGTCTCCTGATGCTCCCTCCACCTCCATCTGATGTGTGGAGAAGTGAGAGACCATGTGAGCTGTATTGTATTGTATAATTATGAATATGGTCAGATGACCCTGATCCATGCATGAGACAAGTTTGTTTAGGTGTTGTACATTACTATATGCATGCATTCTCAGTGAAGATGGTTTCAAATGGCACTGCAACTGCTATCAGGTGCAGATGTCCAAAGACATACTAATGCAACAACAAAAAATAGAAAATGGATAATGTTCCTCTTGTATGGGTTTTAATAAAGACAAATCATTTTTTCTTTTACCGACACGATTAGTACGTATTCAGTGCTTCCTCTATATGTCAAGGCATTTGTAGTGTTAAAATTGTCACCATGTTGTCCCATGGTTTTTTATTGCAAAAGTGCGCAATGCTTAACACAAATCTGAAATCAACAAATTTGTAGACCCTAGCTATCACAAATCTGTTACCACACAGTTGGCTCAATAAAACTTTCCATCAGTCTGTATCATAAGTTAATAAGCGGAGTTTTGTTACCTTATAAAACAGGTGATGACATGCCCATGCCATGTTAATTAAAATGTCTGTGATAACTGAGCACCTGCCTTGACCCTGCACTTGTCAAAGGTGGAGATGGTCAGTCATTCTTCCACACATAAGTGCTGATTGTCCAGACAGCACACACAACTAGCCTGACACTCCAGACCGCTAATGTCCATACTGATGATAGAAAATGACGAGCATGCTAGTACCTAAACATGACCAACTGAAACTAGTTGCGTCATTGGACATAACAGGATTTATTTTTATATCATTGTTGATATAAAACCTGTGCAATGTCCAGTGAAAAATCTGGACAATCTTGCAAGGTGTGCAGCCACAACAGAAACATCAGAAATCAGATGAGATCAGAAATCAGATGAGCATAATAAGGAGTGCAATCATATATATGAGACATGGAAATGATAAAATAGAAATACTGGTAAAATGAATATGAATGCCTGAAATTTATCCTAAAACAGGGCTCCAAGCTGCATGTAAATTGCTTTAAATTTTGACCATAGATTGTAACTGATGAGTAAATTTTGCAGAACCATTCTCAAGTCTGACTTCTTTAAGGGTTCACCCTAAAGGCCAGTAGTATCAAATCAGTAGCTGACACACGAGTTAGTTCTGGCTTGTTACCAACAGAAATCACCCAACACTCAACCATTTGATTATATGGAGGATAATCTGGGCATCCTGCTATGGAAACCCAGATGGGCAATTTATGGAACATTTTTGTTTCTAGAAAGAAAAAAAAAAAATCCATTATAATTTACAACAATGTTTTTTGATTGTCCCTGACAACGGACTTTTCTATTCCTGAATATACTACAATATCAGTCTTTATGTTTGCTAGAAGGTCGTAGATCCAGTACGTTCTACGCTGTTCACGACGACCTCTTGGCTAGCGAAGATGTTTAAATTCATAGGAACATTTTTTTAATGCTTGCGCATGTTTGTGGTGACCGAACTCCACATACCTTTTTGTCATAGAGAAGAGAACACTGCAAATAAATCTAGTTACTAGAAATACCGAAATACACAAAGATTTATTTACATATTTTCGGTATATTTATATTTCGGTATTTCTAGTAACCCAAAATAAATCTACTGTACGAGAAAGAAAAAAGAAAGGTGAAAAAGCTCTTCCACTACCAGAACCCGACTGTAAGGATTTAATTACGTACCCCACCCCCTCACCCGTATGTTTCACTTCATTTCCATTTAGGCCTACCTGGTGTCTGTAATTATCCCAACTGCTGGACCCAGCCACCAACACTGCCCAGTGGTTCCCATCCTTATCTGGCTGTTTCACATTCAAGATGCCATCAGAAAAACTGAACGCCACTGATAGTAAAGACAAAACCAAAATCGGTACAATCATTTTCCAGAGTTTACACAGCCGAGTGGACGATAACTCCTTCGTCGTTTGATTTTATGCCCAATGATCACATGCCGTTCACATGACTTTTGTTTATAGGAGCATTCATCCGCTCGAAAGCGGTTGAAGAAATAGTTCCTCGTTTCTTTACTATAATTTCTTACTTTTTCAGCTTTGTTTAAAACAAAATAAAATTACTTACTATAATTTCCATTTCTTGCTAAGATTTTCTGATACAATAGACATTTTTGTGTTCTAAACATGTTTTAATCAGTTAAGTCCAATGGACAACTCACTTCGTAACAATAAGTGTTCTTTATAACAAAAGGCACAAACATATTGCATCAAATCGCCCGCAACAAAGTATTGCAATGACTAAATAGAGGCTAAAATTAGTACGGAGTAGGGAAAAATTATTTCTTTAACAAAACAAAGACTGAACTGTGCAATTGAAATTGTGGTCATATGTCATTAAAAGTATGTTGAAGTAAATATTTCCAAAACACCCACCCCCCTTTGAATTGGAAGAAATTATTTTTTCAACAACCTATTAAATGGTGCAATTAATATTGTGACAATATGGGTTATTTTTTTAACTACAACAATTCGTTTGTTTGATACGTAAGAACAAATATTTTTTTTGTAACAGTTGACGCCGTCTTTTAAGACGTGTATGTCTGGCAGGTTAATTTCAATAATTGATGATCTTTGAATCTTTCCAAATCTCATACAAACAACTTCCAAAGCAAAAAAAAAAAGTCGCCCGCTCTAGCACGACGGCAATAAGCAGAGGAATGAAATGGTGCTGATATTTGGTGGTAAGTATACAGAATGCGAATGCCTAGCTGAAAAGGGTAGTCAGGCTTTGTAATTTTTCAAACAGAAGCTCGTATCGTTGTTTATACAATGTATCTGTCATACATGTACTATAGAATTATTAAATAGTACATATAGGTCTGACAGATAAATTGTAAGCAACGATACGAGCCCCTGTGATTTTCCAATTATTCATTATTCGTAT